>PITA01022788.1:0-29637 GCA_004023965.1 Spilogale gracilis | reverse complement strand
CTGTGGGTTGCCTCTTTGTTTTGTTGACTGTTTCCTTTGCTGTACAGAAGCTTTTTATTTTGATGAAGTCCCAGAAGTTCATTTTCGCTTTTGTCTCCTTTGCCTTTGGAGACGTGTCTTGAAAGAAGTTGCTGTGGCCGATGTCAAAGAGGTTACTGCCTATGTTCTTTTCCAGGATTTTGATGGATTCCTGCCTCACCTTGAAGTCTTTCATCCATTTCGAGTTTACCTTTGCATGTGGTGTAAGAGAATGGTCAGTTTCATTCTTCTATACGTAGCTGTCCAATTTTCCCAGCACCATTTATTGAAGAGACTGTCTTTTTTCCACTGGATATTTTTTCCTGCTTTGTCAAAGATGATTTGCCCATAGATTTGTGGGCCCATATTTGGACTCTTCACTCTGTTCCATTGGTCTATATCTCTGTTGTTTGCCAGTACCATGCTGTCTTGGTAATCACAGCTTTGTAATAAAGCCTGAAGTCAGGTAATGAGATGCCCCCAGCTTTGCTTTTCTTCTTCAGCAATTCCTTAGTGATTCGGGGTCTTGTTTATTTTTTTATTACATTTTCTTTAAAGTGCTACTGCATTAAAGAACAGTAACTCTACATATCAGATTCATTATGCAGGCAAACTATCTTTGCAGTGCTGTTGCAAAAATTCAGAACCAAGGCCCCATAAATATGTGGATATGTATTTGAAAAAAATATTTTTTCCCACATATATCCAATAAAATTGACTATTCAAGAAATTTTACTGTTTTTACTTTATGGCGTTCAGTCTCCTTCACCCTGACTCATGTTCCTAATAGTACAAATAGTATTATTTGAGGAGCAAAACCTAACTTTACTAAATATCTTAGAATGAAGTAAGTCCCAGGCTGTACCTCTCTACCTTCTGAAATCCTGGAACCATGATTCTAAGATCATATCCTCTATGAACACTTCCTCCACTGGGGCAAGTAGGATGTGTTTCTACTCTTAGGGCTTCAGTATTGAAATACACATATGAGTCATGGTGGACCTTGGGGCTTGGAAAGAGGAGGGCCTTGGCTGGATGCTTTTTAAGACAGTTTCTAAACAAAGGAATTAGGAGTGGTTCCCTGTATTTATTTTTATTAGTTAAGTTTCAGAGTCCAATTCTATGCATGATGGGTGTTATGTTCTAAACTTCTTTGAGAGAGACTGACTTATTAAGTATTAAGTGCAACCCAAGACATCTCCCTCAACCAGGCGATACAACATTGTGATTAAGAACACAGCTGCTGCCTGCCAGATAGTCTTCGTTCTGAATATACTCTGATACTCTGCATAATACAAGGATAATAACACCAGATTTACTGGGTGCTTGTGGGGATATTCCAAACCTCAAAATCAAATAAAGATGAAAGCTTTTCTACAAGAAATGATTCAATTTGCCCAGAAATACATTTTTTAAAAATCACGCATGTGGGGGCGCCTGGGTGGCTCAGTTGGTTAAGCGGCTGCCTTCAGCTCAGGTCATGATCCTGGAGACCCGGGATCGAGTCTCACATCGGGCTCCCTGCTCAGCGGGAGGCCTGCTTCTCCCTCTCTCACTCCCCCTGATTGTGTTCCCTCTCTGGCTGTGTTTCTCTCTGTCAAATAAATAAAATCTTTTAAAAAAAAATCACGCATGTGATAGACATGAAGGGAATCTTTAAAATACAGTAAAGGGCACAAAAATACTACATAAACAAATGGAAAGGCATATTCTTTTCTTTCACAAATTTTTAATTCTCTCTAAATTAACCTGTACATCCAGTATGATTTTGTTAAAATGTACCAATAGGCTTATTTTTGAGTCAAAGAAATTGATGATTAAAGTATACAGAATGAAACAAAGATACCCAAGAAGATTTTATAAAAGGTTTTTGATGGCAATTAATGTTGTCAGATATAAAGAAATATTATAAAGCAACAGTAATTAAAGTTGTGTGGGTCCAGCACATGAGTAAACACAGATCAATAGAGGAAAATGGTATGAAAACTGAAGCAAATACAGAGATAAAGTTAACATAATAAAGGAAATGCATGGTAGTGAGAAAAAGGTGAATTACCCAATAAATCTTATTGGGAAGTTATAAGACACATGGAAATAACTTAGATGCCTACTTTGCTCCTTATAATAAATATGTTCTAGACAAAGCAGATATTTTAACTTAAGAATAAATCAGATAATGAAATATTACTCTGTGATAAAAGGAAATGAAGCACCTTACTCAATGGTGCAAGACTATAAGCTTACTATTCAAGATCAGGAAAAAGGTCAGGATGCCTGTTCTCACCACTGTTATTCTAAATTGTACCAGAAGCTGCAGTCAGAGAAATTAGGTAAGAAGAAGAAATGAAAAGCATCTAAATTGAAAAAGAAAGAAGTAAAACTATCTCTATTTTTAAAAACTTTTTATTTAAATTTCATTTTGTTAACATATAGTGTATTATTAGTTTCAGGGGTAGAATGTAGTGATTCTTCAGTTGCATATGACACCCAGTGTTCATTATATCAAGTTCCCTCCTTAAGGCCCATTACCCAGTTACCCTCCCACCTTCCTTCTAGCCGCCCTTCTTTGTTTCCTAGAGTTAATAGTCTCTTACGTTTTTTCTCTCTATTTTTATCTCATTTTACTTTTCCTTCCCTTCCCTTATGCTCATCTTAAGTTCCACATATGAGTGAAACCATATGGTATTTGCCTTTCTCTGACTTAATTCACTTAGCATAATACCCTCTAGTTTCATCTACATCATTGCAAATGACAAGATTTTCATTCTTTTGATGGCTAAGTAATATACCAGTGTGTGTGTGTGTGTGTGTGTGTGTGTGTGTGTGTGTGTCTACCACATTTTCTTTATAGTTTATCTTCTTTATCATTCATTTGTTGATGGACATCTCGGTGCTTTCCATATTTTGGCTGTTGTGGACATTGCTGCTATAAACATTGAGGTGAATGTGTCCCTTTGAGCCACTATTTTTGTATTCTTTGGATAAATACCTAGTATTATGGAAAACTATCTCTATTTACAGATGACATGTAGTAAGATAAACTATCTCTATTTACAGATGACATGATCCTATATGTAGAAAAATCCAAATACACACACACAAAACTACTAGAGTTAATACATGAATTCACCGAAGTTGCAGGGTATAATATCAACACCAAAAAAATCAGTGGTGTTTCTGTACACCAGCCACAAACAACTGAAAAAGGAAATCAAGGAAATAATTCCAGTTACAATAGCATCAAGAAGAATAAAATACCTAGGAGTACATTTACCCAAGGATGTGAAAGATGTACTGAAAATTCTAAAACACTGCTGGAAGAAATTAAAGAAGGCATAATGAATGCAAAGCTGTCCTTCAGAAAAGAAGGAGAGATAAAGTATTGTGTGCCGTAACTGTAGAGCCATATATGTGGAGCTCTGGGCTCTCCATAAGGTGAAGGAGAAGGTACTAGAAAATGGTAGGATGGAAATTCAAACTCCAGTTTTTACCAAACTTAAGCTCATAATTGTTATGATGTATAGTTTTCTATATTTACCCTGTGGGTGAAGGAGACTCATTTGACTCTTTTGAATCAGAAGCATGACATGATCCAAAATGTGTTTTAAAAATAACCAAGTGAAGAGACTGTGACAAATCTAAGAAACAACAACCACCAAAATACATCACACAATACACAGAAGTTTTTTTTAATATATAAAAAGGCTCTATAGCAATATGAAAAAAAGAACCTATATTTCCATAGGGGGAAAAATGGGCAAAGCATATGAATGGCGAGTTCACAGAAGAGAAAATTCAAATGATTCTAAAAATTGGAAAGGATGTAAGATCTCATTCATAAAGGAAATGTTATGTATTTTTAAAAATTTACTTTATGGAAGAATAATTTATAGGCAATAAAATGCATAGAAAATTGCTGTTTATTCTACAAAACTTGCTGTAACATCTCAATATACTTTTCTTTGAACTTCAGGTTCTCCATGGATATTGGAACACACTCTCATATCTGGGAGCACATTGTACTGAAATGATCAGCATATATGTTCACTGAATGAAGGCTGTCTGTGGGTTCCTAGTACCTTAGCCTGGTGGACATAGTCCCTCATCATCTGATCTCAAATCTCCTCTCTGGTCTTTATTCTTACATTGTTGATTCACACACCAGAACTTCTTTGCCATCATCATCAACCAGATGGACTCTTTTTCTCAGTCTAGCCACATAGGAGTACTCGCTGCTGCTGGGATAATCTATTCATCTCTATGCCTTTATGTCCATTTCTTTCCTATCTTGCTGTTTCTCCCAGGAAGGTTTTTGCCAACTTGACCTACATGTGGAACTCCTATTCATCCTTCAAAGCCCAATCAATGTTAAGACTCTGGGAAGACCTTCCTGATCATCATCTCTGGCAAAGTTACTAACTGGGTTATATTCAACTTTTTCTTGAGCATAACATAGTCAAAATCACACACACATACAAACCCACACATACACACTCAGTTATATTGTTACGAAAATTATCAATATATGTCTCAGTATCCCTTACTATAGCAATACAGAGTGATCCTCTAAATGAGGGTATCACGCCTGATATACTTATCCTCTAGACACTAACAATGACCTTGCAAAAGAGGAATGTGTTGAATAAAAGTGAAAAGAGGAAGAGAGGCAATATTCAAGGAAGAGAAACAGAAAAACGTGGAATGAGAGTTCCAGTTCATCAGCTGGTACCTTCATGAGAGTTAAGGAGAGCCTTGTGTCAAAGTCTGTGGTGACCTCTGGCATCCTGGTTCTGACTGGCGGCACCATTGCCCTCCCACTTTTTAGCGAAATCTCAGATCAGGTCTTACACATGCCTGCCTCTGTTGGGCAGATGAATGGCCCTCAGTAGATCACAATGAATGTTCTGGAGAAGACAGGATCTTCCAGGGAATACTGGGGAATCAATATGGGTTAGGGCTTCTCCTGTGCACATGTTACTTCCTCATAGTGGGGTGGTAGGTGCAGAGCCAATCTATTATCAGCACCAGGGACAGCAGCCTTCTTGCTCTGCCTGGGCTGGGCAGTGAACTAGGTCAAGAGAGGACCACATTTTGAGAAGGGGATTGGGAGCTTGCCCTAAGCAGTTGGGAGGCAGAGAGCTGCTAAGTCACCATGTGAGCGTGGGAGGTGCTTCTGAGGAAGAAAACAATATTTGCATCTATATTTGGGCAGTCATAGCAAGATAAAGGCACAGAGGTACCAAAATAACCTGTGATTGATTCTGGGGAGAAGAGGCAGCAGGTGGGGGAAAACTGCTCCTTTGAAACAGACATCTGCAGTAAAAAAGGAATTGGGGATTTTTCCCCCCAAAATAGGCTGCTACCTGTCATTCTGCAGCTTCGTGGGGGGGGGGCATGGGGAAGGGAACCAAAAAAACCAGAAATCTCAATTCCAAAGGAAAATTGAATGATGTTCACTTAGCATTTTTTTTTATTTTTTGGTCAAATATACCAGGTCTTGTTGCTGAAAAATCATAACTTTAGTAGGTCTGCAAGTCACAGGCATATCAGATGGCCCTCGGTTGGGCATTGATATGTACCCCAACCTGATGAACATGTTAAAAACTAGTGTAAATTCTCTCAACCACTTGCCAATGCTTCCATGTGCAAAGAGTCAACAAGTCAAAGAGCACTGAATTTTTCATTTATTTTATGTAACTTCGATGTATCAGACACAATACTAGATATTTTATGTACTTATGCCTTGTGCATTTTAGCCACACTGTGCTATAAATATCATTGTCTCATGTTACAAATAAACTAAAGCGTTAATGAGATTTGTTCCCAGTTACCATCTTCATATGCATTTCTGTCTTTAGAGTCAGTACATAGAATCTGAAGGTGAAACACACTATACCCTTTGTTCTTCAAGTATATAGTAATAAATGACAAAGAAGACTCAAAGACACGCTACATACACAGAATCATCTACACAGGCCAAGCATTGTGATTTACACACAGGATCCCTGCACACACATACGCACATACACACATACCTACAGATACAATGTGTGTATACTCATTGCAATTCATTTCTTAATGAATTGCTCTTAATGAAGAGCTTAACAGAGAACACTGAACCTGCCCACACTCATATGGCCCATAAAGAATTGAGCTGGGTTCAATTCCAGAATCAACTGATGCCAAGATTCTTTCCAAGGTGTAGCTCCCAGAGATGGTGGCTGAGTAGGTTACACCTGCTTGTTGTTCATCTAGGGTCTTTTCATCCTTTCTTCATGCTAGCAGAATCCCAGCAATGGACTAGCCAATTTCCTTTCTGTTGGCACTGTCACTTGTTTGGGTCTCATATCCTGTCACTTGGATTATTACAAATGTCTCTATTGAATACCCCAGGCTCCAGTGATGCTCCTTCCAATGTAGCCAGTTCCCAAGTGTATTCAGGTATGTCACAATCAGGGGACTTGTTTTCATGATGCCTGGAGAAAGTTTAGACTCTTAAACAGCCCTTCACAATGGAGCATCCATGCCTCCTTTATAGTTTTTCTATTCTTCATGTAGATAACATGCTCTGTCTCAGCCTGACTGATCTTGATCTAACCTTGTCCTCCAAATGCATCTTGAAGTTTTAGATGTCTTGACATTCACGTGTGCCAGACATGCCCACCACCTTAATTCCCATTAATGCTATCTTATAGTCCTTTAAGATCTGGACCTCAAGGTGCCTTAAAAATTTTCTCTCTTTTTTTCTGAACCCCAGCATGGATATGATGGATCCATGCTTGGTAGACTAGACATAGAACAGAGTCAGTCTGGCATTTTCTTCCATTGATTACTGAGTCAATTGATGGGTTAAGTGTATAATATTTAGGTTGTACCTATTTCGTGAAAGATAAAACAGACAAGTTCATTGCCCCAAGGAACATGCAGAGAAGTGCCCCTCTAGGCATCTTTGTCTCTCCCCAGCTCTCACACTTAAATTAGCTGGGATGTAAGACATTTAGGGATGGAAACTCTTTCTCTTTAACTAGACTATGCATTTTCCAGGTAAGATATATTACACTATATTAATATATAATTATGTTATTAATAACTAATAGCTATTATCATCACTAATATTTACTGATTTATACCTACATGTCCTACCCTATCCTTGATAAAGTGCCACACACTTATCCTGTCATGCAGTCCTTATGATACTCTGAATGTTAGAACTATTATTTCCCCCATTTTACAAATGAAGAAAATGAGGCACAGAGAGTTTAAACAACCTGCCAGAAGCAAGAAGCAAGAGGCAGTGTGAACTCAATATCCAGACTCTGAATAACTTCAGTGATCTTACTCCCTTATCATGGTACAGACCTAACACTCTGCCAGGCACACAAGTTGTAGTAAGAGTGTTAACTTGCGCTACACAGCCTGGGTTCAATTGCTGAATTTCTCACTCACTAGCTCTCAGTTTGCTCATCTGTAAAATGGGAATGATGATAATATCTCCCTTATGGAGTTGTCTGGAAGATTGAATGCCCAAATACATAAAGAACATTTAGAACAGCACCTGCCAAAAATTTAGCATTTCCTTGGGCAACAATACCAGTTTTCACTATAGAGGTTTAGAGTGTGCCTGTGCATGAAGGGACACCTAGCCCACAGTCCCATAAACAGTTTGAACTTAGCAGCAATAAATAAATCCCCAGCTTAGGCACCAGAACACAGCAGGGGCTCAGTAATTGTTTATTGATTGAACAACTGACTGTCCAAAGCTGGGTGGGGAGGAAGCAGTGCCTGTGTGGAGACTCAGCATGAGTTTGCATCGTGTTCTGAACATTGATCTGACTCCACAGGGCTATGGGTCCCCAGCCAGGAAGAATCCAGTTTCAGTATTGTAAATGGTATGCACATCCTCTGATCTACCTCCCCTCTGCCCTGTAGCTCCACACCTTGGGGTACAGTTGCCTCTACAACACAGCCAGCTCTATGTCAAAACTCCCCTTCTACTTTATGTGATGGGTTTCTAAGTTGCAATTATCCCTCCTGAACAAGAAAGGTTATGAGATTAATTAAAGGATGCCAGTCCCAGGCTGACTCACAGGACTTCTGTCTGCCGAGGTGGAACAATCCTGAAAGCATCTGGAGCTGGTGAGGTGAGAGGTCAGCCAGACCATCCCTCTGCCTCCAAGTGTGCCCTGCACCTCTCCTTCCCCAGAGAGGAGAGTATCACAGCTCTTCTGACCTTGGAGGAATTGAGCCAGACATGCTTTGTTCCATGCCTCACTAAAAGCAAAGCTGGGCATTCTCTTTGCTAGGGATGGCTCTGAAACAAAAGAAGGTGAGACTTCCCTTGTAGATCTGAGTTCTTGGGTGGGGGTGGGGCAGGAGAGGAAGGGCAAATGCCATCACATCATCATTTTCCAACCCATCCCTTCCCTTCCAGAGTCCTCAGATCACTTACAGATGCAAGGTCCTTAGGGGAAAGGACTGTGTCCATGGCTAGCTCGGTGCCTTACACACCCCCTTGATAATGAGGAGATGGTGTGTGGCTTGGCTCTAGGACCTTTAAATGTTCTGATTCCCAGCCAACTGCCTCCTCTGCCATCAGACAAAAAACAGTCATGGAGGAAGAGACATCCCAAGCAAAATCCTTCATTTTATTGTTCTAAACGCAATAGTTCTCAGCCCTGGACATGTACCATTAGTTCCCCAGATCCTCAGAATTTCTGGGCTAGGACAAATATTTCTATTGTTTTCATCTTAGTTGATTCTGAAGATCAGTTCAAGTTGGAATTTAAAAACATTTTATTGAACTATGGTTGACATACAATGTTATATTAGTTTCAAGTGTACAGCATAACAATTTGACAATTCTATACATTATGCCGTGCTCACCATGATAAGTACAGTCACCATCTGTCACCATACAACATTATTACCATATTATTGACTGTATTCCCTATGCTGTACTTTTCATCTCTGTGACTTACTAATTTCATAACTAGATGTTTGTACTTCTTAATCCCCTCCCACCATTTTGCCCATTTCTCCACTCTCTCCTCCCTGGAAACCACCAGTTCGTTCTCTGTATTTATTTTACAATAACTGAGATGCAGCAGCAACCTAAGTGCCCATTAGTAGATGAATGGATAAAAAAGATGCAGCATGTGTGTGTATGTATATACATTATACATATATTATTATACATATTATACATAAATATATACATTATATATTATATACATTTTGTGTGTGTGTGTGTGTGTATAATGGACTATTACTCAGCCAAAAAAAGAATGAAATCTTGCCATTGGTAACAACATGGATGGACTTAGAGGAAATTATGATAAGGGAAGTAAGTCTGACAGAGAAAGACAAATATCATATGATTTCACTTATATGTGGAGTCTAAAAACAATGAAACAAACAAAACAACAAACAAAAACAATTATTTTTATCAGGATTTTGCCCCATAGGCTACTATAGACTGTCTGTGAACTGGATACTACAAGTAGATCAAAACATCCCGCATTGAGTCTTGGAAAAACCCAAGTTTACAGCTTTAAACAGGGTTAGGCAGCCACACAGACCCCTTACCTGAGACCCATAGCCTATCAGAGTCACTTACCACTCCAAAGGTGAGGATGGAGAAGGACGGTTTCTTCATGAGGACTGGAATTGAACTGTTGGAGTTGCCTTTCTAGAGAGAGGGCATATCTCCCATCAAGCATAAGGAAGGATCAAAACACTCTTGTTGTAATAACCACATGGGAGATTGGAATTCTAAAGAGTTGAAAAAGGAGAGAAGGTCCTAAGAACACACTCAGCCTAGGAGGGAAGAGTTTCAGTCTTACCCCAAAGTCACACCCTTTGTACAGTCTTGTATCGCAAGGGCTGGTCTTTAGGAAGTGTTCTTAAAAATCCTTGTTGGGTGGGGGCACCTTGGTGGCTCAGTTGGTTGAGCCACTGACTTGTGATCTCAGGGATCCCCTGGTTGGGCTCCACACTCAGCAGGGAGTCTGCTTGAAGATTCTCTCCCTCTCCTTCTGCCACTCCTCCTGCTTGAGTGCATGCTCTCTCTCTCGCTCTCTCTCTGTCTCTCTCTCTGTCAAATAAATAATCTTATAAAAAATACTTGTTGGGTGGATAAACAAATGAAAGTTATACAGGGAAGTTTATCTGTCTCCTTTCTCATTTTATCTAATCCCTGTTCTGGCTTGGGGTTAATCTGAACAGCCAAGTTACTCTATGATGCTACCTGAGCAAAAAACATCCTACTCTCTTACATCACGAACTTTTTGGTCTCATAAGGAAAGGAAATGCATGCAGTGGAAAAAAACACAAACGGATTGCTGGCACAGACCACTTCAGCTTCGCCCACACTTAGCAGATGTATGACCTTGGATAAGTCATCTTACTTTGTTATGCCTCAGTTTCACCATCTGCAGATCAGGGATGATAGTGTGGATCCCACAGTGTTATAGCAGGTGTTTCTGTCGAATTTTCTGCAGTGACTGCACATGATAGATACTCTATAAATAGCAGCTGTTAAGAGACTGTGACTCTGGCTGTTTTTTTCAAACCTCCGAGTACAGAGGAGGGTCCTGGCCAGTGGGCTTGGGCATTTATGAAGGTTGGCTGTCCCAAGGATTTTGGAGAGCTTTGGTGTCCAGAACAGGTCTTCTTGAGAAGGGATGGACATGATTGAAAGAAAATGAGAGCTAGGGGGCGCCGGGGTGGCTCAGTTGTTAAGCATTTGCCTTCTGCTCAGGTCAAGTTCCTGGGAGCATCAGTCTCCCTGCTCAGCGGGAAGCCTGCTTCTCCCTCTCTCCCTCCCCCTGCTTGTGTTCCCTTTGCAGCTATGTTTCTCTCTGTCAAATAAATAAATAAAATCTTTAAAAAAAGAAAAGAAAAGAAAATGAGAGCTAGAAAGACAGGATGAGTTTAAATTTCACCTACGCTACTTACCCTGCCATGTGACTTGGGTCATTGTCTTTCTGTTTCCTAATGTGTGGAAGTAAAGGGTCAAATTAAATGACTTCTCCATAGCCCATCCCTGAGTTTATGATCTTATCTTTGCATTAGAGTGTTAACCGGCAGACACATCAGGCAGTAAGCTCTGTGCTTCATGGGGGCTAGGAGACCATATCTAGGCACTTGAAACAAAGAGAAACTGTAACAGAGGTTATTTTGTGGCAATAAGATGAACTAGGGTGATACTGTTGCAGGTTAATTATTTTGAAGTCTGTTTTATAAATGCATTATAAACTTTGTGTCTTTCATAGACCTGTACCCCTGACGCAAATAATACATCATATGTTAATGTATTAAATATATTTATAAAAAGATAAATATAAGTATATAAAAAATAAACTTTGTGTCTTGTTTTAAAAGTAGGGAGGTGGCAGTGGCGCCTGGGTGGCTCAGTTGGTTAAGCAACTGCCTTCAGCTCAGGTCGTGATCCCGGAGACCCGGGATCGAGCCCCACATTGGGTGCCCTGCTCGGTGGGAAGCCTGCTTCTCCCTCTCTCACTCCCCCTGCTTGTATTCCCTCTCTAGCTGTGTTTCTCTCTGTCAAATAAATAAAATCTTTAAAAAAAAATAAAATAAAAGTAGGGAGGTGGGGATCAACTTCCACAGTATGTAGAACCCAAGAAGAAATCTGAGTAAGGACAGGTTCACAGGAAGGTGGAGGAGGTTTGCAAGAGCTATGATCCAAACTAGAAATCAGATGGGTGATAGAAATAACATCAGTAGGGCGCCTGCGTGGCTCAGTCATTAAGCATCTGCCTTCGGCTCAGGTCATGATACTGGAGTCCCAGAATCAAGCCACGCATTGGGCTCCCTGCTCCGTGGGAGACTTGCTTCTCCCTCTCTCACTCCCCCTGCTTATGTTCACTCTCTAGCTGTGTTTCTCTCTGTCAAATAAATAAATAAAATCTTAAAAACAAAAAAAAGAGCATCACTGATTCAGCCAGAAAATTCTGAACTGAATGTATCACGACACTGATGGCAACCCTTACACGCACTCATCTGTTATGGGCTTGCCATAAACTACTGTGTGATCTCGAACGAGTCACATGCCCTCTTGGAGGTTTGGATACTTTTTGAGTAAAACAAGAAGGGGTTGAAATAAATCAGAGTTATTTAGACTTCATTGTTTGCAGTTCTGATCAAAGACATCAAAATGTAGATAAATAAGAGAGGGACTTATTATATAATGATAGCTTTGAATCTGTTACAATTTATAGAAAGAGTAAATTCATCAAAATACAAAGCACTTGCAACATCCTTCCCAAAGTTCCACACAGACTGGAGAAGCTCCATGCAAGAAAATCTCCTGGAATCTGTCTAGCACTTGGGTCACTTTAAGGTGTCCTACATACAGGAAGTGTGGATCCCTTCGAGGTTTCTCATAGCTGCTAAACAGGGGCATAGGACAGAGCTGTCAAAAAGGCAGGCCCTGGGGTCAGACCAGCTGGCAGTTCTGGGACCTTGGGCAAGCTACTTAACTTCTTTTCTGTGCCTCATTGTTCTCGTCTGTGAAATGAAATAAGGTCTGTAAAGCATGTGGTATACAGCATGGCTTATGATCTCTGCTCAGTCCATATTAACTAATGTCATGTAGACACTAAACTCTCCCCTGTTAGTCACTCAACAAAGGGTTACCCAGTACTTTTCATGATTTAGACACTGAGCATATAGCAAGGAATGAGAAACATTTTATGTCCTCCCGAGGCTTATCTTTTAGTGGGGAAAGAGCGCCCCCCTCGAAAAAAGAATCAATACATAAATCAGGTAAATTCATAGGGCCCAAGTGATCTGATAAAGATTGATATGGTGCAAGTCAATAGTTTGAGAGGGTAATGTTACAGCCAGTGACTTACAGGGGGCAAGTTCATCTTCCCCAGTCCTGTCCCCAAACCATCCTTTTCCTCTCCCCTTCACTTTTCTCTGAACACTCTCCTACCATACATTCTTGTAGTGCTGGACCAGGCAATCTTTGATACATTTTTATTTAGGCACTGAGTGTGTAATGCATGCGGCTTTACCAGGATTGGAAATCACAGTTTTAGACAGTTTTGCTGTTCCCTAATGTAGTGTTTACTCCTAGGACAGTAATTTCACTGTGTGAGCCCCAAATCGGAGGCATGAATGATCTGCTGTTTCTCCACGCAGGTGGGAAACATGCTTGTTCAGCCTCTCAGTATGCCCGCTGTAGAGCCTGTATAAGAATTCACAGCTCTTAGAGCGCCTGGGTGGCTCAGTCATTAAGCGGTTGGTTAAGCAGTTAAGCGTTTGCCTTCAGGTCGGGTCATGATCCCAGATCCCTCGGGCTCCCTGCTTGGCCAGAAGCCTGCTTCCTCCTCTCTCACTCCCTCTGCTTGTGTTCCCTCTCTAGCTATGTTTCTCTCTGTCTAATAAATAAATTAAAATCTAAAAGAAAAAAAGAATTCACAACTCTTGACCTTCCAGGCCACTTTTCTTTTCTGTGTAACTTACTCAAACTGGGAGAGGACATCGATAGTCTGAGAAGCCAGGTTACCTTTGTAGTTAACTGAATGAATTTGAGGAAACCACATTAACAGCCTAGACTTCTGTTTCCTCATCAGTAAAATAGGAAAATTAATCCCATCTTAGCAGGAATTAAGTCAAATGTTGAGTGTGAAAGAATGGATTGTAAATTCCTTTCAAATACAAGACATGGTTGTTACTATGACAAATGATTAGTGGCCATAAGGTAAAACTCTGGATCTCCAGATAGCTTCCTCCGGGTTCTAGAGCCCCCCAGCTCTCCTTCATGCCTTGCCAAGTTCTGCATCTTTGTCCTTAACTGAAAGTGTAGGGACTTCTCAGATATGAACAGAACACTCTGCCCAAAGCTACAATATGACTAAAGTTTGCCACCAGCGAAAGAGCTGGAATTTGAGGCATTTAGAAGCTCAGAATAAACAGACTAATTGAAGGAATGAAATATCCATTAGTCTAAATGAATATTTCTATAAAGCTGCATGTTAGACATTGATAAAAAGAAATGATTAAATGCAGAATTAACCAAGATTAATTATTTTAATCAAGAGATTAATCACGATTATATCTTTACATTAGTTTGCTCTGCTGATGTTTGCTCAGCAATCTGGGAGAAAATCTGTTCATTTATCACCTTCATGTCTGAAAATCGGCCCGTATTTTATACAATCTCCTATCCACCGTCCCTAACCTCTTTGTAAACAGAAGTCTTAAACAGATAAACAGCATTGGAGAAGAGCCTGCGTGGGCCCAAGGACACAGAGCTTCATGCCAGGGACCCAGATTCAAAGCTGAAGACTTTTTTTTTTTAAGTATAGAAAAACTACAGCTGTGCCTCATTTTCGATCCATTGCCTAATCTCGTGGTTTTTCCAGTTGAATATCCCAAGACCCTTGAGGGTGGGTTTAGAGAGTTGATGGTGGATGCCTGCTAAGGTGCCAGGTGGTAATTGTGTGTGGTGACTACCTGTGGAAGCCAACAGGTAGGATTGGAACTGACAAGGACTCTAGATGTTGGAAGTTAAAGTAGCCTAGTGCATAGGGAATATAGTTGCTGTTATATAGAATATATATATATATAGTTAATGTAAGAATTTCATATGGTTACTACCCTTATGGCAGTGAGCATTTTGTAATGTATACAGTTGTTGGATCACCCTGTTGTACACCTGAAACTATATAATATTATAGGTCAACCATCCTTCCGTTAACATAAAGAAGTAAAGTAGCCCAGTGCCAAATGAGATATTAAGAAATGGGAAGACAGGGGCGCCTGGGTGGCTCAGTTGGTTAAGCGACTGCTTTCGGCTCAGGTCCGGGATCGAGCCCCACATCGGGCTCCCCGCTCAGCGGGAAGCCTGCTTCTCCCTCTCTCAGTCCCTCTGCTTGTGTTCCCTCTCTAGCTGTGTTTCACTCTGTCAAATAAATAAATAAAAATCTTAAAAAAAAAAAAAAGAAATGGGAAGACAGATTTAGATGCTGTAGGTTTGCCCTGCTTGATCCTTTCCTGCATGTTTAGCTCCAGTTTTTAACTGAATTTGCTGATGAGATCCAAAACTGGTTCTCCCTGGGGCTCTACCCTCTCAGTAAAAGTTACCACCATTCACCCAGTGAGTGGTATCTCAAGAAACTGGATAATTCTTTTATTATTATTATTTAAATATTTATTTATTTATTTGTGTGTGTATGAGAGAGAGAACAAGTAGGAGAAGCTGCAGGCAGAGGGAGAAGCAGACTCCCCACCTAGCAAGGAGCCTGATGCCAGACTTGATCCCAGGACCCTGGGATCATGACCTGAGCTGAAGGCAGATGCTTAACCAATAGAGCCACCCAGGCATCCCAAAACTAGGATAAGTCTTAACATGACTTCTTGTTTCACTTCCCCAACTAATCAGAATACATACGAATAATTATGTATTTATAAGTTCCATATATTATTATTATTAAATAATATATGTATGTACACACATACACACATTAATATACATCTACAATATGCATTATGTATTTATATATTTTTTAAAATTTTTAGTCTTGGGAAACAACTCATCCTTTTTAGCCATAGCTTGCATTTCTCACTTGGGTCATGCTGGCTGGATTGGAAACTGTTACCCATTCCTTCTAAATTAAAATGGAGAAAATTATGCCACCTTGGACAATTCTTGTATTTCTTCTCCCAATGGATATTTACTGAATGCGTAGTCTACTTAGATCATGTTTTTCACTGGGCTGTGTCTTGATAGTTATATTCTGTGACTAAGTTAAGTCTCTCAGGTCTCATCATATAAAGTCCTATCATTATCTGTATTTTGTCACGGAGAAAACTGAGTCATGGAAAGTCTAAATAATTGGAACAAGGTCTGTAGATCAGTCTGGGGATAACTGAGATCTTAATGATAATTAAGTCTTCTGATGCAAACACAATAAATATATCTCACTATTTATTTACTTCTTCCTTAATTTCTCTTAGCAATGTTTTGTCTTTTTCAGTGTATAGGACTTGAATTTATATTTTGCTTAATTTACTTCTAAGTATTTTGCCCTTTCTGGTGCTATTGTGAATGGGACTGTTTTCTTCATTTCATTTTGGGATTCTTTGCAGGTATAGAGAAATTTGAATAGACTTTTGTTTAATAGACTCTTGCATCTTATGTCCTTGTTAAACTTGTTCATCAGTTTTATTAGTTGTGTGTATGTGTTTGTGTGTGTGTTTCTTTGGATTTCCTACATACAGGACTCTGTCATATATAATAAAACAGTATTATTATTTTCTTTCAATTGGATGCCTTCATTTTTCTGTTTTTGTCTAATTGCATTGGCTAGGATCTCCAGCATAATCTCAAATAATAATGATAAGAGTGGGTATCCTCACCTTTCAATAACATGCATCAAGAAGATGTTTAAAGGAAAATCACAAAGAATTCTTAAACTACTTAAAATGAAAATTCAACATATAAAAATTTGAGAGATGTCACATTCAAGAAAGCATTCAACCTTTTATCAGTAAATATAATGTTAGCTGTAGATTTCTCATAGATGCTTCTTACCAAGTTGAAATTATTTTAATTTATTCCTAGTTATCTGAGAGTTTTTGTCAGGAATGGATGCTGTTTGCCAAATACTTTTTCTGCACTTACAGAACCATCTTTGTTTTTAGTTTGTTAACATGGTGAATTACAATTGATTGTTCTTTGAAAATTAAACCAAACTTGCATTCTTGGGATAAGCATCCAAGAATATATAATGATCACTTCATCATTAAATAACATTTTTATTGAATACTGTTGGATTTAACTTACTAAAATTTTATTTAAAAAGCTTATGGGGAAGTTATCTGTAGTAATTTTTGAAAATACATTTTGTTTGGGTATCAGGGTAATGTTTTCCTCGTAGAATGAGGTGGAAAGTCTTCCCTCACTTTCAATTTTTTTGAAATGTTTGTATACAATTGGTAATATTTATTCCTTAAATACCTGATAAAATTCATCTGAGAAATTATCTGGGCTTGAAGTTTTCTTTGTGGGATCGTTTTAAATAAAATTCAATATCTTTAAAAGGCATCAGGCTATATTCATGTTAACTATTTTTTCTTCAATATGATTTGGAAGTTTGTGTTATTCAAGCAATTTGCCCATTTCATCTAAGTGTCAAACTTATTGGCACAAAGTTGTTCATAATATTCCATTAATATTACTTTAATATTTGTAGAATCTCTGATAATGGCATCTCTCATTCCTGATACTGATTATTTGTATTCTCATTATTTTTCCTAGCCAGAGGTAAATTAATTGTATTGATCTTTTCAAAGAACCAGATTTGTTTTATTGTTATACTTTATTGTTTTTGTTTTCTATTGCTGTATTCTGTTCTACTCCTTATTATATCCTTTCTTCTTTGAACTTAATTGGCTCTTTCTTTTTTCATTCTTCCAAGTGGAAGCTGAAGTCAGTTATTTGAGACATTTCCCCCCCCAATTTGAGCATTTAGTGCTATAAAAATTTCCCTTTATTTCTGCTTTAGTGGCATCTCATACATTTTTGTATATTGATTTTTTATTTTATTTTTACAAAGTATTTTACAGACTACTTTGTAATTTCCCTTTTGATTTCACATTTGCAACATGTGTTACTTAAAAGTATGCTATTTAACTTCCAAATATTTTGGGATTTTCCAGAAATCTTTTTGTTATTCCACTATGGCCAGAAAGCATGCTTTATATGATCTGAGTCCTTATAAATTTATTGAAATTTATTTTGTGACCCAGAATGTGGCTTATTGTGGTAAATATTACACATGCCCTTGAAAAGAATCTATATTTTGCCATTGTTGGATGAAGAGTCTATAAATGTCAGTTAGGTCAAGTTTGTTGCTGGTGATGTTCAAATCTTCCATATTCATCCTAATTTTATCTGTAATTGTTTTATCAGTCATTGGCAGAAGGCTATTAAAATCTATCATTATAATTGTTGCTTTGCCTATTTCTCCTTTCAGTTCTACTGGGTTTTGCTTCATGTATTTTGAAGCTGTGTTATCAAGTTCATAAAGATTTAGGATTATTATGTCCTTTCTATGATTGCCTCTTTTATCACTAGGAAATGCTCTTCTTTATTCCTGGTAATATTTTTTTTGCTCTGAAATATAGTTTGTTTGGCATTGATATAACCATTCCAGCTCTCTTTGGATTAGTATTCCCATGGTATATCTTTTTCCATCCTTTTACTTTAACCTATTGTGCCTTTCTGTTTGAAATGTCTTTCTATAGGCAGATCATGCTTGTGTCTTGCCTTTGAAGTCTAATCTGGCAGTCTTTTGCCCTTTTACTTAAGTATTTATAACATTAACATTTAATGTACCATCGCTATGGTTAGGCTCAATCATGTTGCTGCTTTTTCTATTTACTCCATTTGTCCTTGCCCCCTTTTACTTCTTTATGTCCTCTGTTTGATTAATTGAATTTTTATGATCCCATTTTATCTCCTTTGTTGGCTTATTATATATACCTGTTTGTTATATTATTGGTTGCTTTAGTGTTACCACAGTCTGTATTTAAATAACATTATGTGGTAAGCGGAGGACTTTGATTTGAACATATTACTATCTCTATCTTCAAAGGTTATTTTTGACCCCTAGTTTTGGGGACTCTCATTAAGCTATATAGTTATAGTTAATTTTGGTAAAAGTTGTATAGGAGACGGCCAAGAAGGAAAGAGACCCTCATGTTGCAGAGCTGGGTCTGAGATACCAGAGGCCCCAACTTTGGAGAGGTTGCACAGATATAGATGGAAATAAATGACATATTTTTAAGTTCAGCTCCTTAAGTTTTTGTTACTATTTTTAAAAGAACCCAAAAAACAAAACAAAAAAAAACTACTTTTCAACTAGTTATTTATCCCTTCCTTAAATATTTATATGATACAAATAGTAAATCTTTTTCTGAGAAGATTAGGTAACACAAAAGCCAATGGAAGAGCAAAACAAAAAAAAATTCTCATGACTATTGTCAACCTGTTTATATATAGCTTTCCAGACTTTCCTCTGCAAAAACAGACATATGTTTTTATGCAAAAATAATAGCTAATTAAAGAACACTCACTATGTGTCAGGTAATTTGTTTAGCATTTAGCATAGATGATTGCACCCTTACAAATTTACACAACAGGTACTATTACTACTACATTTTATAGATAAGGAAACGGAACTGATACATACTAGATTAATAAATGTGTACAAGTGTTTTCAGTTAACTTGCGATGGTATCTGGAGACATTTCAGCCATACTAACTCTTAACTACCATACTCGATTTCCTATCATATGCATATTTTTTTACAGACTTAAAATTATCTTCTTTATATTTCATATATACACCTGTGTGTGTTTGTGTGCGTGACTTGTCCATGTGACATTTGTACTTTTATACCCATGAATCTTGACTTGGGATTCTAATAAGTAGTAAAATCAGCTGCTTCGAAGATCCTTAATTCTCTCCTTCCCCCATAATCTTTTTCTGTATTTTTCCACCCATTCTTTTGGGCAGATTTTAATAGGTTCACTTTCCATGGTGAAGCTATATACAAGATTGAAGAATTCATAGCAAGTGTACTTATCCATCATCACAGTGACCATGTCCGAGAAGTCCTAAGACTTGGTCTCTGTTTCTCCATGATCATAGTGCACTCATGATGAGGAGTGTGAGGACTCCTATTTTAAAAACTTTATTGGGGCACCTGGGTGGCTCAGTTGTTAAGCATCTGCCTTTAGCTCAGGTCATGGTCCTACGGTCCTGGGATGATGCCCTGCATCCGGCTGCCTGCTTAGTGGGAAGCCTGCTTCTCCCTCTTCCCTCTCTCACTCCCCCTGCTTGTGTTCCCTCTCTAGCTGTGTCTCTCTCTGTTAAGTAAATAAATAAAATCGTAAAAATAAGATAAAATGAAAACTTTAATTGACTTATGTAAATTTACAATTAATTTGCTTTCTAGAACCAATAGCTTGGCCCAGAGGGCCTCATCATAGTGTTGCACGTCATACCAACACTGACACCTGTCGTTGAGCTTTGGAACTGCAGGTCAGCTCTGTTAGCCTTGTGAGCGATGACCACTATCAGAATTCTCTGCTTCTGCTTTTTAAAGCAGTTCCTGAGCTTTTAAGAGCAATAAAAGCTAGATAAGTTATCTCCAGTCCTCCTTTATTCAACTTTTGCTTGTATTAAGCAGCTTCTGAATTAAGAGATATATGATGGATTCTGTATGTGCCCTTCAAAATCTGAGGTCCCTTATTATTTCTCTGAGTTCATCTGCACTCTGAAGATGTTCTTATCTTCTAAGCACCTTCCCTCCACGTTTAAGTTTCAATCTCCCAGTTTGCATGTGATAGCTTGGAGCTTGGATTTGGACCTTTTCATAGTGAGATTCAGTCTGAATATTTAAAGAAGTGACAGGCAATAAATTGGCAAAGGGGAAAGAATGGAAACTAGCATCTCGGGGAACTTACTATATACAAGTCATTGTGCTAGAGGTTTGCACATGGTTTTTCATTCGGTTCTTACAACCATCCGAGATAGCTAACAATTATTCTACTTAACAGATAAAAAAATGTTGCATCTGATTTCAAGTCAAGAGCTCACCAAGCTTAAATAATTTTTCTATGGATAGAGTTACTAAATGGAGAAGATTAGGCATGAAGCTAGGTTTTTTTCTCCAATGTTCTATGTCTGCAAAAATTACATTCCATAATACATACCCATGTACATAACTTTATAGGACAACCATATAAACTTATCAAATAGACATTTTAAGCTCTGTTTTATAGATGAGGAAAACAAGGCTTGCACAGAGTCAAACAAGCAGAGATATCCCAAAGCTGGATGGAAGCTCAAATATTCTGATTTTATCATGAGAAAAATCATTTATTCATTCAGTGGCTAAATGCACAGGCTTTGGAGTCTGGCCTGGGTTCCAGTCTGTGTTCTGTTAGTTTCTAAATGAGGGGCTATAGGCAAGTTTCTTAAACCATAGTATGATTCATTTTTTTCCTCATCAATAAAGGGGGGATAATTATAGTACTTTCTTTGCGAGGTTGTCATGAGAATCAAGTGAGAATATATATAATGCACAGATGGCAGGTAATGTGTATGGTGTTCAAATTATGATCAAGAGTGAATATAGCTAGCCTGCCTTAGTTACTGGGTTTCCAGGGAAGAAAATAAAGACACTCTGTGAACAATTTCAGCACAGGGCCATCTATTTTTTGCAGTATGTCCCCTTATTTTCTCCCTCTCTCTAAAAGCCCAGGTTGGGAGATGTGGGAAGCTATGTCAGGGTCTGTTTCTGCCACCGAGACAGAACAGTGGTGTGAACCTCAAAAACCTACCTTCTTTCTCTGGCAGTCAGAAGTAGAAACTTCCAGGCTCCAGGCATAACCACACTGGTTTGTACTGAAGAGTTTCTATTTCAGGTTACTGGGCCCTCTGCCTGGGTGAAGGAGTGAGACAGAAAAGATTGTAAGTTCTACTAGGCAGGCTGGGTTCCAGATGCTTTGCAGTCTCTCTACCAATCAGGAAGAGGGTCAGAAACATTTGGAATTCAGTTCTTGAAGCATTCACAGACTTGGGAGAACATGTTAGCAGTCATTTCTCTGACCCTCTGCTTCCTTATCTTTAAAATGGGGATCACAAGGCTTACGCAGGTAGAGCGAATAAAATAGTGTATGCAAAATACTAAAACTGAGTGCCCTCTGTAGGATAGACTTGTATTGAAAAGAGCTCTGGATTGAGAATTAGGGCACCTCAATCGTCACATAGCAATGAATTTTCTGTGTGCTTTGGTGCAAGTTGTTTGCTCTCTCTGGCTGACACTTTCTTCCTCTGTATGATCAATTATTTGGATTTGATAAAGCTCCGGTGGTTTTTTTTTTCTGGCTCAGTCTGAATAAACATTCATCCATATATTACACTTTCATTAAGTACTTACCTACCATCTAGAAACTGATGATACCAGAATAAATAAGAAAGATTGATGCCAAAGAACTCAGGGGTTAGAATGAATATTTTCCATGTATTATTGGAGCAAGGTGAAAGGAAGGAACTAATTAGTACTAGAAGAATTGGCAATGGCTCGGAGAGCAGTCACTATTTGAAAGGGGCCTTGAAAAACTAGTGTAGGTTTACAAAGTGAGAAAGAATGGTCCCAAATAAGAGTCTTATTATTTCACTAGATTCTGCATAGCTTTGATTGCATAATGTTGGATCCAACCAGAAAACAAAAGTCTCCAGACTTGGAGAGGCATTTCTAAATCTAATCTCCAAGTAAGATTAAGGTTTGCCTCCTAAGTTCCACTCCACAGTGGCAGCAGTCAACCTCAGTTTGGTGTCTTAATTTAGGTTATCTCTCTAATAAAGAGCAAGACTCAAGCCAATGTCTTAGGGAAAGATGCATACATCTGGGGACATAAGCCAGGCAACAAATAAATACACTCTCAAGCTCTCAGCCAATGTTCTGGGATTCAAAGAAAGCTTTGGGATCCTCTGGGAAACCAAAGAGCTAGGTGGGGAAACCAGTGTTCATTGGTAGGACTGAGGGAGATGGTGACTCCAAGACAGCATGGCTCTTACAGCTCCCACGAGGCTCTAGATGGGTTTCCATGGTGAACATCATCCATGCCTGCTAAGACTGGTTCTATGAGAAGGTGGAGAGGCACCTGGCTGGCCCAGTCACTAAAATGTGCAACTCTTGATCTTGGCATTGTGTGTTCAAGCCCTAAGTTGGGTGTAGAGATTACTTTTAATTAATTAATTTCTTTATTATTATGTTCAATTAGCCAATGTGTAGTACGTCATTAATTTCTGATGTAGTGTTCAATGATTTATCAGTTGTGTATAATACCCAGTGCTCATCACATTGCATGCTCTCCTTAATGCTCATCACCCAATTGCCCCATCCCCTCACTCACCTTTCTCAACCCTTAGTTTGTTCCCTGGACTCAAGAATCTCTCATGGTTTGTCTCTGTCTCTGATTTCCCATGCAATTTTCTCTTCCTTTCCCTGTGGTCCTCTGTGTTAGTCCTTATGTTGAGTGAAGCCATATGATAATTGTCTTTCTCTGATAAACTTATTTTACTCAGCATAATCCCCTCCAGTTCCATCCATGTTGATGCAAATGGTGGGTATTTCATCCTTTCTGATGGCTGAGTGTATATAGACCACATCTTCTTTACTCATTCATCTGTTGAAGGGCATCTTGGCTCCTTCCAGAGTTTGACTATTGTGGACATTGTTGCTATGAACATTGGGGTGCAGGTGCCCCTTCTTTTAACTACATCTGTATCTTTGGGGTAAATAACTTAATAAATTAAAAATGGTGGTGGTAGTGGTGGTGATGAGCCCTGCAGTTGTCCTTAGGTGTGTATAAAATTGTTCACATTTCTTGTTTGCCTGCCCTTACTTCCACGCTAGCCATCTTAATTGAGCACCTTAGAGTGTTACTCTTTGTTTTCACTCAGTTTATGTAGTTCAAGGGGAGCTTATTCATCTGAGGACTGCACAGTCATGTGACCCAAATCTGGCCAATCAGAGAACCTTATCCCCTTGCCACAGTGATCAGTTCTAGAATGTGCTTGCAAACCAATCAGAGGAAAATCTGAGAACTCTTGTCCCAGGGCCCCATTTTAGTAAGAAGTATGGGAAGATAAGCTACAAGCCCAGAGTGCTAGCTATCCTCTGACACCAGGAAGGAAGAACTGGCTTGAAAATGAAACCAACACCAAGAAAATAAAACTTAGAGAAATCAATAACACAATGACATTGCTTTAGCACGCAGATTCTGTTCTGCCTCAAATTGAACCTGATCTTGGACTTTGCAATTCTCTCTAGCAATACAAATTCCTTTGTGTTTAAGCCAGCTCAAAGTTAGTTTTCTGTCACTTGAAAACTGTTTCTTGACTGAAACAATGCTGTTCTTCTTGGAGCTTGGGGGCATCAAAACAGGAGGTGCCTCTGGGATCCACTTTCCTAGTGTCTCAGAGAATTTCCTTCTTCCCAGAATATTGGTCCAGGCTCTCAACCCTGTCAGGCATTTTTCTCCATAGAGCTCCCAAACCACATTGCAACCTGTAGCTACAGAGCTCCCTTGTCTATAGCATTCTCCTCCCACCCTTTTTTTGCTGCTTCTTTTTAAAAATAACTCCCATCTGCTGTCTGCCTCCTGCTCCTCATTCTCCTGAGTCCTGAGCTTCCCTGCTCTCTGTCCCTGGTGCTGAGCAAGCTTCAGAGGCACACCTTTCTCCTGCTGTGCTTTGCCTCTGTCCAATTTTTAACTCTCCAGATCACACACTTCTCTTCCCTTGGCTCAGCAAATGAGCCTTAAAAAAAAAAAAAAAAGGATGTAGTTGTATTTCTGGATTCACTAACCCAAAACTTTACGTTGCTGTAGATAACTGAATATAACTTTTTGACATCCTAAGGTAAAGGTTGGTTGGATAATTAGAGAGAACTAAGCCTACATAGGTTTCAGGGAGAGACGTTGCCTTGTGTTGGTTGAGACTCAGGGGAAAGGAGAACCACATCACTTCAAGTGACAGGAATCAGTTAACTTTTAGCTATCATAAAACCAGTGTTTACGGAACATGTATTATGAGTTAGGCATTGTGGTGAGGACTTACTTCTACAAGTTTGCCTTTATTTCTCACAACAGTTTGTTGGGTATTGTATAATTACCCCCATTCTGAAGATTCAAAAACTGAGGTACAGAGAAGTTAAGAAACTTCAAAGTCACACAGCTAATGATGGTTGTGATGGTCCTCCCAATAGGTCTGGCTTTCCACTTTCTGGATCCAAGGAATGATGGAGCTACCCTGCCCTTGAGTGAGCCACGTGACTTTGTTCTGTGATCTATGTCCCTGTGAGGTAGAAGTTGTAAGGGTCAGTTCTTGATTTCTCACGTGGATGCTCCTCACTGTGGCAAGTTAATCACTCAGGGAACACGATAGATATAACAGAGCAGGGAGTCTGCCACTGACGCTTGGACTTCTACTCTTGAGGCTCAGCCCTGCCCCAGTGACATAACTCTTCTGAAAACAAGCCTCAGGCCGCAGAGATTCTGGTGTATGCGTGTAGGGGTGCACATATGTGTCTGTTGGTAGCATTTTATTTCTTAAGCTGGAGGGGTTTTACAAGTTTCTGTTACAGTATGCCTTAAACCATTTTGAAATCTTTAAATTTTTTTTCCTTTTTGTTGTACTTAGAATTTAGCTCATTTTTGATGGACACTTTTTTAAAAATCAGGCTCTGTGACCAATATAAGGCTTGAACTCATGACTCCAAGATCAAGAGTTACATATTCAACTGACTGAGCCAGCAAGGCGTGTTCCATTTTGAAATCTTAAATGTGGCCTACAGTGCATTCTCATTATGAGTCTTAGGTCAATGACAGATATACAAGAGAAAAATGAAAATCACTCGTATTTCCACCACCGTACATAGAAAATACCATGTTTAACATTTTGGCCTGTGCCCTTGCAGGATTTTGTGTGTTCTATGTATTCATGTATAAATATTCCCACATGAAATTTGCATACATATAGACAGTGTATCTTCTGAGATGAGACATATTCTGATCACATTACAGATGAGGAATTTTAGATCCAAAAAGGTTAAGGTATGTCCCTAAATTCACACAACTCTTAGGTGGCAGATTTGGGATTTGAATCTAGGAGTCTCCGGCCACAAAGTCTCTCTTTTTAGCAATGCCACAAATTCACCTGTATCAGAATCCCTAAGACAGTAGCTGTGGATGTCCCAAGGAAGAAATATGGCAAGTGTCCCATCCCCAGCCTTGAAACAGAGGCCTTACCCTAGAGTAGCGGTTGGCCCTCATGCCATTCAGAGACACAGGGTGTATTGTGAGAGGTGGAGAGCACGGTGGGGGCTGCCTTCTCTGCAGACAGAGCACACAGCCCTGTACCCACCTTGTGTATGCAGCAGCTTGTACTGTAGCAAGGTAAGGTGGTTAATGGTGTCAACCTGACTCGGCCATGGGATGCCCAGATCCTTGGATAAACAGGATTTCTGGGTACATGTGGAGGTTATTTCCAGGAGAGATTAGCATTTGAATTGGTAGACTGAGTAAAGCAGGTCTCCCTCCCAGTCGTGAGTGGGCATTATCCAATCCACTGAGGGCCTGAATAGAGCAAAAGGCAGACTAAGAGCAACTTCTCGCTCTCTGCCTGACTGCTTAAGCCTGTCCTGCCCTTGGACTTGACCTCCTGCCTCCCAGGCCTTTGGACTCAGACTGAAGTACACTGAGTCTCCAGCTTGTAGATGGCAGACCATGGGACTTCTTAGCCTCTGTAACTACATGAGCCAACTCCTCATAACAAATTATATATGTAATAATTATGAATAATAAATTATGTAAGTTTTATATTTAACTTAACATTTAACAAGTTTTATATAACAAATTCTGTATTATAATAAATAACATAATAAATTCTATATAATTATGGAATAATTTCTATATTAACATATACTATATAATATATTATATATAATAATAAATATATAATAATATGAAATGAGTTTTCTAGAATGATATAATATATCATTATAATATAGGTATCTGTTACTAGTTCTACTTCTGTAGAGAACTCAGACTAATCCATGAGCACTACCTCATGACAGAATGCTCATGTGAGTGTCATCCGGTATGAATGTCCAGGCAAAAAAATTAAAAGTTGAAAGTAAGTCTACTAGAGGAATTCTTTGGGATACTCGTCTGAGAATGCTGCCTCTTTTGATCAGGACATGTCACTGCTCGTGCCAGATGCACACCTGAGCTCTAACTGCTGAGTCACCTGATCCTCTGAGTGGTCACTGACCTCTCCCAGTCTGTTAAAACCCATGGTAGCGAAAGCCATGCATTTTGTGCATTTTGTGCCTACTCTCCCTCCTCCCCACATGTGCAGTCCCAGCCCCTTGCTCCTGCGACGCCTTTGCTCCTGGCTGTTCCCTATGCCTGGAACACCAGCAATGGCTTGTCTCCTCACGGTCACAGGTGGACTGCCGCGAGTATCAAATTTCCCACCGAATGCTTACTGATTCCTGCAGCTAGGACTTGTGTCCCTGCTCTCTGAGCTCTCACAGAATCACCACCTTCCCTGATCACTCTCTGCAGGGTACCTCATTATTTTTGTTTGAATCATGGGAGGCAAGGTAGCCTCACAATGAAACGTGGGCATCTGGAGTCAGACTGCACCAAGTGTGGACCTTCGCTCTGCACTTAAGGCTGTCTGAACTCGCAATATTCCCTGTGAATTTAAAATATTGTATGTTTAGGAAAAAAATTTTTGATAAGCCCCTCAAAGTTAGTGAACTCCCCAATCTTCTATTTGCAAATATGGATAATGAAGCCTCCCAGGAGTTCTATGAGGATTGAATAATCTAATAAAGCAGTTTGGCACAGGGCCTGAGACAATAAATGGTGGCTATCTTTATTAGGCATCACTAGCATTATTTATCAATATGAATTGCCACTCATCATCTTCTTTTCTGTTTTCACAATGCAAACCTCTAAGGAGGCAGGATGATCCCCCTAGCTGCAAGGCCCTGCGCGAGCTATGTAACCTCGCTCTGGGCCATAGATTTCTCACCGAATCCTTCGATTCCCCAGGAGTGCACCATACGTTCACTGAGTGCCTGTTGGGTGCCAGGTCCAGTATTTAAAAATAAAGAGAAATAAAGAACAAAATGATAAGTTACTCTATTATGGAACTTGTGCTTTAATGGGGGGAAATAGACATAAATCAAAATATCACATGGCAAGTTGTAAGGTTGTCCCTGTGATGAATACTTGAAAGAGAGGTACATGTTGTGCGATGGGAGATTTGGCAAAAACAGGCAGTTCTAAGAAGTATTCGCAGGAATGAAGTAGAGAATAGGAGGAAAGAGGCTCAACAAGAACGCAATGGAGAGCATATGCAAAGGCCCTGGGGTGACAGGAAGCATGTTGGTTAGGAAGGCTGTAGAGCAGGATTGAGAGAGTGTGGGCTCTGAGATGAAACAGAAGTAGTCAAGCACAGTCAGACCTTCCTCCAGGCAATGTTCTTGGATTGATGAAATGAAAATAGGAGGTGCCTTTGAGTCTGCCTTAGGGCAAAGTGTCTAGCCTTTTGTGTCTATGGGCTCGAGAAAAATGCTTCTGTGTACTCCTGTATGGCTGAAAGTCATGTTTTTCTGGGCTTCTTTCATAGCAGACAGTAGTAAATACCTGATGTTGGTCAGTGCTTCTCCCCTAATCATGTAGAGTTTCATTTTCCTATTTGTGTGAGCATTTATTTTGATTTGCTCACCATAAAAGTCAATGAATTTGGATTCCATTCATTCAAGAATTTGTGACACTAACAGAAATGGTGTTGATGTGAGGAAGCCCATAAGAAAGTTCCCAAGCACATTAAAAGTATTCAATTAGATACAATTACTAGAGTAATTATAAATCTTTCCTGCCTATTCATCATAGCAGGTCCAAGATGCTAGTTAGAAGCAATAGAGCTGTACATTTTTGCAAACGGTCTACAACTCAGGATATTGCTAATTTAAATTAGCCTACCCCTCAATCAAGATTATTGAAGTGTGTTGGCTTGCTCTTTTTAAAAGTAAATGGAACATCTTTTCTCTGATTATGTAAGTGCACCTACAATATAATAAATTTAGAAAATTCAGAACAAGATAAGGGAGATAAAATCACCCATTATATCTGTTTCTGATCACTGTAAGAACATCTGTGCATTCCTTCCGATCTCTTCTTAAATACAATTTGATAAATGAATGGGTGAATTGAGGCATGGGTGGATGAATAGATGGACGGCCAGACTGATGGTAAGCAGATACGCATATAGACATGTAGGTTGATTTTATAAAAATTTGAGATTGTAACGTGTCAGAGATTGTTCATTTTGTCCAACCGTCCATATGTTTTTTACGCTTTCTACCTCGTTCAAAGTTAACTGGGCCATAAGACTGAGTCTAGCCAAAGGAATGTGCAGGAGAGAAGTACAAATTTCCAGTGCCAGTATCCAAGACTCCCTGTACAATCATCCATGATCTTTGAGCCACAAGATTATTTCTCTTATGGTAGAACATCCATGAGTGTCTGGGTCACTACTCAAGGGAGATCCATAGAGCAGAGCTATGTGATATGCATCTGACTGGGATATGACTAAGAAATAAACCTTTGCTGCATTAGGCAATTGAGAGCTGAGAAACTCTTAATTAAACTGCTTGGGAACTTTCTTTTGTGCCTCTTAGCATCAACTCAGTTTCTCTGTTAGTATTATTATTAAATTAGAACAGCACATCCTAGCCTATTCTGACCAACACCCTCTGTACACACTGATTCATATACAATTTTTAGTCATTTTACATTATATCAGATGCAATTTCTCATATCAACACATTCTTTAAGATTGTAGCTTTAATGTCTGTGCAATATTCATTTATTCATTTATTATGTGGCTGCACCAGATTTTTAAATTTTATTTATTTTTTTTATTGTTACTAAAATTTTTTTTCCCAGTGTTTCAAGATTCATTCCCCATTCCCCACACCCAGTGCTCCA
>PITA01022787.1:0-29644 GCA_004023965.1 Spilogale gracilis | reverse complement strand
TCTTAATATAATAGCAGTTCTTGTGTTCTGTTTACGTCTGCTTTCTTGTTTTTGTTTCAAATTTTATCCAGGTATTCATAATATTGTGAGGACTTTGATGCTTTAAACAAGGTGATTTATGTTTTTTATTCGGCATTTGTAATGGTTTTCGGTGGCACAGTTATTCTCAATCGCCTCACTGTTATCAGAACTAGGATTCTCAATTTTCAAGTCTTTAGCAAGTAGATATGTATCTTAAACCTCAGGTCTAAATGAGGAAACTGTATGATCAAATTAAAGGCTAGAGGACAAATCTTTGAAAATGTCCAAAAGTGGGGCTGACAAGTCCATGGAAGATAAAGCAGGAAATAATTTGGAATAAAACAAAAAACCAGTATCAGAAGAAATAGGCAGAAAGCTGGATATGTGAATGAAAGAATATCCAGTGTCAAATGTAACAGAAAAAACGAATAATCTAAAGCGAGAAAAACAACAATGGATTTACCCATGTGCAAGCATTAATGATTTTAGTGATAGCTCTTTCAAAGGAGTGGAAGAGAAAGTAGCCAAATCAACACTGCCGTGAATGGGGAGCAGAGGGTAATACTGTGAACTTTGAATATGCTTTCAAGAAGCTCTAATGAACAGAGGAAGGAAAGAGAAGGCCAGGAAGTCTAAAGTGGGCTTTTGATGGCTTGTTGTCTAGTGAGAGATACTCAAAAGTAAGCATATGCTTTGGAAATGAACCACTAGAAAAACAGAAGGAGAGATATACTGTCAGAATTTCATTAAATTTGATTAACCCACTTAAAGTGACTATCAACAAAGAAATTATATTTTTCCTATAATTAAGGTGCTGAATCTAGGGGCTCAAAAGCAACCATCAGATAGCATCCTATGGCTCTCAGCGAGGCTGTCTGTATATGGTGAGAAAGGAGGCCAGTGGCAACACACAGAACTATCGACCATATATACCTTTGGGGTACATGAACATCATCTTAGCACCTCAACCAGAAGAGTCTCAGGGAAGACAATAGTATCAGGAACCAAGTGGGTTATGTACCATCCTAAGCTACCTTTATGCTGGTCAGGGAGGCAAAATAGATTTATTGATAACGTTCAGATTATATATATGTAACATGAGGCCTGACCCAATCCCAATAGGAAAAAATGGGACATCGACACAAGAAATGCTATCTCAGCAAAAACAAATGTTGCATGGAGTGGAAAATACCTGGCATAACGTATTTCAGGAAGCAGGTAGAAACAGATTGCAAAGGAAAGATCTGAGAATTCATTGTCCAATCTTTAGTGAAGTTTTAATTCTACTTGCCAGGGATGGCACAGAGTAGTCTCAGTAAGTAACAGATGCTGTTTTCTAAGAAACTTAAAAAATATTTAGGGAATCAAAACTTAAATATTCTAAAAACTGTAATACACAGAGAAAAATACTCTTTGATTTAACAATATGGAAAATATCCCCAAACAGCATGTGAAACTAAATGACCTATAGAAATACAGAGGTAGAAATCCCTGCATACTGGGCCAGAATAAGGCAGTTTTACAGAAAAGGATTAAAAAGCAGCTGAAGGATATCCCCTTAATAGGTTCCATGTGTAAGAAGCTCGCACAATACCATTCTGTCCTAACAGCAGCTAAAGAACCTGAACAGATCGAAAAATCAACTCTTCTTGAACCCGCAAGAGAGGGGGGACGCAGAACCGACTGCGGCCACAAAACTAAAGATGGACTAAGGCAGGGACTCCAGACTTACCGAAGCAGACTCAGGAGCTGAAACCACAGCAGCACACGCTTGAGCAGGGAAATCTGAACTGGAATTGCTCAGTGTAGACAACTCAGAGAGTAAAATGTACTGGGAGACCCAGTCATGTGGGGGATGGCCCCATAATATTGGGAGGTTTACTTCCAGGGGGCCAGCCATACCCTGAGAGTGAATATCGGACAAAATTCCATAGGGCTCTGGCAGTGTAAAGGGAAAAGGAACCATTTTGAGAAACCCTGAGCCTCTGTTCTCAACGAGGCTGCGTCTGTGAAGACTTTTAAACTACAGCCTCACCTGTGGAGGATTATTGGGGCCTCACCGACCTGGGGGTGGAAAACCCAGTGCAGCTGGTTCCACCATCCTGTCCCACCTAAGGGCAGAGGAGGAAAATGAGAAACAATTATGAAGTTCACAGCCCAAGAACACAGGCTCCCCCAAAGACAGACCTCATCATGGAATTTTAAAATGCTGCCCCTCGCCCTGCACATCACCGGCACGTAGCTGAAAGCCTGCTTAGGGCTGTTCCCTTTCCCTGGTGCATTATGTCTGACTAACAGAAAAAGAAAGTCTCAAGTTATATCAAAAGAACAAAACAAACAAACAACTGCAAGAGACGATCCATAGTCAGAACCAGACATGGTAGGAATATAGGAGTCATGAGGTCAGGAATTTAAAACAATGATTATTAATATGGACAGTATATAAGGATACATGGGCAATGTAAGCAGAGAGACGTACATCTAAGAGCAAACCAAGTAGAAATGCTAGAAATAATAACAAATTATAAGAGAAATAAAGAATACATTTGATGGGCTTATTAGTAGACTGGACAGGGCTGAGGAAAGAATGTCAAAACTGGAGAATATCAAAAGAATCCTCAAAAACTGAAAAGCAAAGATGACAGAGACTGAAAAACAGGAACACAATTAGAACTGTGCGACAACAAAACATATTGAGAACACCAGAGGAGAAGAAAGAGGAAAAGGATCAGAAGAAATATTGGAAATGATGATGACTAAGAATTTCCCCAAATTAATGTCAGAGACTATACTATGGATCCAGGCAGACAGGAGAAGAAATTTTGTTTATTTGTTTTTATATTTCATTTTTATGTCCATCAAGTGAGATAGTGTTATTTGAAAGTGAACTTGGATTGGTTGTAAAAGTATATGGTAAACTCTAGGGAAACCACAAAAAAATGTTTTAAAATAAAGTATAACTGATGTGCTAAGAAAGAAAAGAAAATGGAATCATATGAAATGCTCAGTTAAAAACCACGAAGACAGAAACAGAGCGGAAGACCAAAATAGAAGAATATGGGTAACAAACAGAAAACAGCAATTAATATAGTAGTTATTAATCCAACTATATCAGTGATCACGGTGAATGTCAGTGGCTTAAATGCATCAGATAAATGATGGAGACTATCAGAGTGGATCAAAAAACACCATCCAATTATATGCTGTCTACAAGAAATCCACTTTATAATGGATACACATAAATTAAAAGTAAAGGGATGGAGGAAAACATATCATGCTAACATTAGTCAAAAGGAAGCAGGAGTAGCTCTATTTATTTCAGACAGAGCAACTTCAATGTAAGAAAAGTTATCAAAAATAAAGGAAGAGGTTACCATAATAATAAAGGGTTCAATTCTCTAAGAAGATATAGCAATGTTTAATGCGCATGTGCCTAATGACAGAACATCAAAGGATGTGAGGGGAAAACTGATAAAACAGCAAGGAGAGAGAACTGAATGCACTCATAGTTGAAGATTTCAACACACCTCTCAGAAATGGGCAGATCCAACAGGCAGAAAATCAACAAGGTCAGAATTGAACCCAACTCTGCTGTCAATCAGCTGGATGTAATCGGAATCTCTAGACCACTTCATCCAACAACAGCAGATGATACCTGCTTCCCTAGCTCACATGGAACTTTCTGGGCCATAAAACACATCTTAGCAAATTAAACGACGATAAATTATAAGATGCCTGTTCTCAGACCACAGTGGATTTTACTACAAATCAATGACAGGTAAGTAGAAAACCCCCAAATATATAGAGAGTAAAAAGCACACTTCTAAATAACAAATAGGTCAAAGAATAAATCTCAAGAGAAATTTAAAATGTTCTGAACTTAATGAAAATGAAAACACAACTTATCAAAATTTGTGGGATGTGATGAAAGCAGTGCTTGGAGGGAAATCTATAGTATTGATTACATACACTTAAAAAGATAAATATTTAAAAGCAATAATCTAAGCTTTCATCTTAGGAAACTAGAAAAATGAGCAAATTAAACCCAAAGCAAGGAGAAGGAAAAATATAAGAAGAATTTCAGTAGAAATCAAAGAAAGTGAAAACAGAAAATCATTTCCAATGAGTAAATTTTACTTATGAAAAGCTGAATTTCAAAGAACAAAGTGAAAGAATTTAGAGGTATGCCCCACTTCTCACCAAGACTCACATAATATGGGTAACTACCCTCAAAAGGGAGATCTGCGTATTAATAAGTAGAAAACTTTTAAAATTCAAATTACCTTGCAATCCACCTCACTAACTACCCAGCATGTGTTTATCGACTCATCTGACAAATGTGTTTAGAAAACCTACCATATTCTAGGTACTGTTCTAATATTCACATATACCCTTTTTAGTAATAAAAATTTTTAAAGCTCTAAGTTAATTAATTCAGCTCAGCATTATGCAGTCCGAAGTACACTCCAAAAACAATTTAAATCCTATCTCTTAACTAATTCAGCTCCAAGGATCTCTGATGTTTCCTTTTCCTCTGCTTCTTTTGCAATTCTGTTTCAATAATCAGTTATCTATAGACCAAAATGTATGATTAATATCCACAAACAAATCCCACATACAATAATGGAGGAAAGGTAGAATGAAAAAGGGTAAAATGAGCAAAATTTTGAAATCCTTTGTTGTGTGAGTCTTCTGCCTACATGTCTGACTTTGTAATTGGTCTTCTACACATACTGGGATTGGATTCTAATTATAGGTCTGGAGATAATGAAGAGTGATGGGGAAGGAACATGAAGAAAATTAACTTCCTCTTGAAAGGTAAACTCCTCTGACAAGGCACTAACAGTGTCTTTCTTCAAAGGAGGAAGGAATTATCAAGGGAGGGAGAGGAGGCTGTGATGCCCAGCATGGAAGGGTTAGCGGGAGGCGATTCTGGTTGTTGGAAACACAGCTCTACGTTACTGCACAAAAGCCCTAGGTTTGCCAAACCTATCCCATGTCTAATTGTTCCCCATGCCGTCTCCCCTCAAAATTAGACAAAAAAATAAGAAATTCAGGTCTGTGCTCCACTTCCTGACAGTCCTCAACCCAGTCTGTTGTGCCCCCTGTCAGGCCAAGGAGGGTCCTGTAGCCATGGATGCCGGAGGCCTTCGTTCATGGGGAAAGACCAGAGAGCTCAATTTTGGCCTTGGGTTCAAGCTGCATTTTACAATTTAAACTTGCTCATAATAAAGGAGATGAAAAATAATTAAATCTCCTCTCTGCAATCACAGGGATTAAGAACGTGTTAACGGAGAACTAACTATAATAAATTGTCACACCGGAGCATCCAATATCTATGTAGAACAGAAATTCTGTTATAATGTATTCAATAAAATGGCAAGATAAACATAGAGAAATGAATAATATTTCAACAGCCAACCGACCTACCAAAACCCCAAAATGAACCAAAAGATCTATTTCATGGTGCAGTTGTAAGATTCCCAGGAATAAATCCAACAAGATTTTTGAAGTTTCACTGGAGAAAATTAAAAATACATTATTGAAACCTACAGAGGTATGTTTAATAAATGGAAACATGTGGTTATTCATAACTCTATTCCTTGAAATCATTACCAAAGACATTTTTGAAACTTGACAAGCTGATTCGAAGATCCCTACTAATTATTTGACCTACCAAATAATAACAATACTAGAAAAGGATCATAACTAAAACAGTATATCATTGATGTAGAGACAGAGAGATTACAAGAACAGAATAGTGAATACATAAAGTAACACATGCACATATGGAAATATGTATATGATATGTATAGCATCTCACATAGGTGCAAAAGCTAAATCACTCAATAAATGCAGAATAGAATATTGTTCACTCTAACCATATCAAAAGTAAACAAACTCCATTAAATAAACATATGAAGCCCTAATGCCAAGAAGTGAAACATGAAAAGTTTTCACATTAAAAATATATATGGCTGGGGCACCTGGGTGGCTCAGTCGTTAAGAATCTGCCTTGAGCTCAGGTCACCATCCTGGAGTCCTGGGATCAAGCCCCGCATCGGGCTCCCTGTTTGGTGGGAAGCCTGCTTCTCTCTCTCTCACTCCTCCTGCTTGTGTTCCCTCTCTTACTGTGTTTCTCTCTGTCAAATAAATAAATAAAATATTTAAAAAAATAAAAATAATAAAAAAATAAAAATCTATGGCCAAAATATAAGATCATAGGTACAGTTAAAAGATACACAACAGACCAAAAGAAAATATTTAGAGTATTTACAGAAAAATTTAATATCTATAATACAGTATCTAATGAATCTCTTCAACTAAAAACATAAAAATTGTTTAATTCTGGTACAGGGGAAAAATATAAGGACCATTTATCATATGAATATTAATAAATAAAATGAAATTAACCCTTGTTGATAATCAAAGAAACACAAACAAGAAATGATAACTTATTCATTACTCATTAGAATGGTTAGAAACCATTAGAAAGGTTAAAAACCTTTAATAATGTCGTGTTTGGATCTGAGAAAATAACCACTGTCCCAAATTGTTGGTCAGTCTGAAGGTTGGAGGACACTTGGGGATCATTTTATCACCATCCATCAAAATTTTAAGTCTCAGGGTGCCTGGGTGGCTCAGTGGGTTGGGTGTCATGATCCCAGAGTCCTGGGATGTTCGGCTCCTTGCTTAGCAGGGGAACTGCTCCTCTCTCTCCTTCTGCCTGCTGCTCCCTCTGCTTGTGCTCTCTTTCTCCCTCTGTCAAATAAATAAATAAAATCTTAAAAAAAATTTAAGTCTCCTGAATCTCACTTCATAATCCACCTGCAGGAATATAGCTAACACATATTCTGAGCATTTGTGCACAAATAAATACATACAAGGGTAGTCATTGCGGTATAGTTTGTGTTTTTTTATAAAATTGTGTAGCATACTGTAGAATTTTAAACAACTTAAATATATGTTGAAATATATCAAGCTGCATTTCTATTCAGAACACCAGGCAGCAGTTACAAAAGATCAAGCTGAAACTATTAATTATTTCATGAACAATTGTTGGGGAAGAAAATGTAATTGAGAAAGATAGAAATTCACCTATGAAAGAAAGAAACTATTCCATAATTTTGTGAATGGCTTCAAACGGTTATAATCACCAAGAGTATAGCTACTTCTTTCCCTCGGGTTTAACCAGTTAAAAGGACATAACGAGTCAGAGGGTTACTGGGTACTGAGATTGACCCACACAATAGGATGGATTTTGCACCTGTCATCAACATTCACTGGGGAACCTGAATTCCACACAATTTTGAACTATGTTGCACATCTCTTGGCCTCAAAGCTCTTTTCATCTATTCTAAAATCCAGAAGATTGTAATGTTAAAACATGAAACAAGCCATTTACCAGCCATTTTTCCCAAGAGATCGGAAATGTCATCTAGTTTCTTCACGATTGTTTTTCAGCATCAACAGAGGGCCTCGTATATGGTAGGCAGCCAATATTTCTTCCAGTAAGTATAAAAAGAATGGAATTGGTATTAATCTCTTCATAAAAAAGCAAGCAATTATTTTTTCTTTTGCTCCACCTGTTTGTCTTGAGATTTGCAGTTTCTCTTACTGCCCTATATTAAATTATCATATTGTTAAGAAGTCTTAAAAAATAGCTGTGTTTGTTTCAGTTAAAAAAAGTTTCAGTTAAAAAGAAAATACTTATAATGCCTAATATTTGAAATATTTCCCCAGATTTTAATATACAAATTGTTTAAACTTTAAAAATAACATAAAATAGAAATGTCTGAGTGGCTCAGTTGGTTAAGCGACTGCCTTCGGCTCAGGTCATGATCCCGGAGACCTGGGATCGAGCCCCCCATCGGGCTCCCTGCTTGGCGGGAAGCCTGCTTCTCCCTCTCTCACTCCCCCTGCTTGTGTTCCCTCTCTAGCTGTGTTTCTCTCTGTCAAATAAATAAAATCTTTAAAAAAAAAAAGAAAATTAGTTAAATATTTTTTTCTCAGGTATTATGAATGTGTGTTTACACACTGCTACCAGATCTGAGCAGGTTCATTGGACCAGATGCGGCAAGAATTTTAATAGGATTCTATTCTTATGTTGTGGCAAAGAAGCACTTGCTTGCCTCACTGCCCCAATCTTCTATCAGAGCTACTATGAAAAGGAAAAACAAATTAATCCAACATAGTGTCATTCCCCTAGAAACAGAGAGGGCAGACATCAAAAGTTGTGATATTTAGTATAATGTCACCAAACCTGCAAATGAGCTGGAAAAAAAGGAAACAATTTCTCTACGGTCTGTTCCAATGTTGTGTTACTAAGGAAATATTTCTTCTCTTTTTATCAATTTAGAGTGTGTTGAGTCTCAGAAACAAATAATACTTGTATTTGAGATGTTCTTACTTAAAATATCACTTAGTAAAATAATTAGCAAGTCTGTGACTCTCTCTATTGAGGAAGTTGAACTAGAAATGAAGGACATTTTTTCAGCCTTTTTCATGGGACAGGAGCCCAGGAAAGGGATGGGGGGTGCACATAGTAATCGGTGCCCACTTGAATCTCAGGCACTATTGGGAAGTGGAAGAGTCTAGAAATAATTAATGAAGTAAGGATCTTCTCCTATGAAAGACAATGTTCCTTAGGACACAATTTAAAAAACTGATCTCTCTTCCTTGTGAGACAGCATGAGACTGTAGCACAGAAAGACTGAAGGAGGGATTTATTTGATGCAAAACCCTTCACGTGAGGGCAGGATCGGCAGGGAAAGACAGGAAGGAAACTCCACAAGTCCCTGTTTTCTGAAGACATGAAAAATCGGGTGCCTTCCTTGAGCACTTATAAGAAAAGTTCAAGTTAGCAAGTTCAGAGACTTTGAAGTTTTCATTAATGACCCTGTATTAGTTTCCTATGGCTATGATAACAAAACACTATACACTGGGTGGCTGAAAACAACAGAAATTTCTTATCTCACTGAAAGTCTGAAATCAAGGTGCCAACAAGATTCCTTTCCCTTGGAGGCTCGGAGGGAAAACCTGTGCCATGACTCTCCCTTAGCTTGCAGTGTTGCTAGCAACCCTTAGTGTTCCCTGATAACAGCTATATATTCCAATCTCTGCTTCTGTGGCCTTATTCTCTGTGTGTTTGGGTCCAAATTTCCCTCTTCTTAGGACACCAGTCGTATTGGATTCAGGACCCACTCTAGAGCAATATGACATCATCTTACCTTCATTACATCTGCGGAGAATTTATTTCCAACCAAGGTCACATTCACATATTCTGGGGAGACAGTTTTGAGGAAACACTATTCAATCCAGCACAAACCCATAGTAAAAAATGTATTTTATATGTATGGGGAAATAAAAACCCTCCAAGGACAATGGTTAGCCTTGATCTGTACAATGAACTCTGATATTTTCTATTCTCTTTTAATTAAAAAAACTGGTTCTGATACACAAAATTGAGTCCACGGTTCAATGATATGTGACCATGTCAGCCTGAAAACAATTACTAAAACCAACAATTTTTTTTATCCCTTTAGAATTTTAAGTCACATGGGTGCCTGGGTGGCTCAGTGGGTTAAAGCCTCTGCCTTCACCTCAGGTTGTGATCTCAGGGTCCTGGGATGGAGGCCCACGTCGGGCTCTCTGCTCAGCGGGGAGCCTGCTTCCTCCTCTTCCTCTGTCTGCCTCTCTGCCTACTTGTGATCTCTCTCTCTGTGTCAAATCAATAAATAAAATCTTTAAAAAAAATAAAAAAATAAAATAATAAAATTTTAAGTCACTTATAACATCACACTAAAACTTCAGCAAGAAAATGTTGGTGAAGCAAGGAAAGTAGCGACAAGATATTCATCCCACCAGGTATCTTCTTTTTTGCAGACCTTCCGAAGAGAAGGCCTAAGTCACAGAGGTACCAGTATTATTGCCATCAATAAAGAGTCCCACAGCCCTGTAGACAAGACTCTACACAAACAGACACAATATGTAAACTGGATCATAATGCATCCCAGGGGCTAGTGAAGGTGACATCTTGAAAAAAAAAAGAGAAGGATTAGGAGTAATAAATACATAAGCTGCATTTATGTTAAATTCAAGTCTGTATTATTTTTTATTAAAACCAGCTAAGATCAATAAACCTTAGAAAGTATCTAGTTGTTTTCACGTTTTCTTCATCTGTAAAAAAGATGAATCTAATCAAAACCAGGGAAACACCCTTGAAAGGTAACTCACCAGTCTTGTTAAAATTCCTTTGGCAAATGTGTTATTTGAGAAATCTGCAGGTATCAAATTGAATAAATTGAGTTAAAGTCCTTGCTAGAAAATAAAGAACAAAGATGTCCTTTCCAAGTCACTTTTATGACTAGCCCCAAACCTCAACTACAAGCTAAGAGATCATACCAGTGATTAACCCGGGAACCAAACTCTTCTACAATATTAATTGATCTAATAAAATATTCTTCCTCAGGCTACTTTTCATGCATTCATTTTAGTATCAAGGAGGCAACCCGTCATAGGAGTTATAATTCTTTTTTTTTTTTGGTACACATATTCTGGGATGAAGTAATAGATAGTATGATGAGCTAGCCCTTTATAACATTCCTGCAGAGAAACTAGAAAAAATAATGTTGTGACTTAAATCACAGCAAGTATCAAGGTGAGATTGTGATTCTTTGTGCTCAGGAATTTCAGAGGGCTCTAGTCTGTCTGTCCACAGCTTACCCTCTGAATTTCGCTTCTCATAGGCTCTCCTAACCTCAAGCATATCCTTCTTAAGGACACCTTTATAATTTGTTCAACTATAAAAGAGTTGCCATTCTAAGCCAAAAACACTGGCCAAATCTAGTCCTGAATATAACATATTATGTAAATGATAATAACTACTCTACTGGAATTTTTTATATATTTATATAGTCATGTTTTTTATGTGTTGGTCACTTTCTTTTTTGTAAGGCACTTTCATTGCCATATCAGACATCTACAGGGGTGATATATTTAACATATGCCATGCAAGAAAATCCCTCCAAGGTTGAGAGATCTAGGCTGTCATCTAGAGAAAATACAGAGAAGCTTTGTTTGCTTTCTCATTACATAGAGTCCACAATAACCTGAGGCAAAGCTCCGAGTTTCCTCCTCTCTGGCCTGACACACTGGATTTGTTTTCTACCCTCCTATGAATGGACTGGATTTATAACGCGTTATTTTTTGGCAAGTCCATGGCAATGTTATTTTTAAATAACGTTTTCTAATAAACTCCTAAAGAATGGTTTGCTAAGCTACTCCAAGCAAAGAGCTGGACATTGCTTTTAAAATAAAGTGGTATTCCCACCATCTGTCTTTGGTATCTTCATAAGTGATTTCCTTCCAGTAATGACTCACCTTTAATTCTTTGCTTAACTTATTAGTAGGCTCAAAAGAACAGTTGAAATAAGTGCAATTTTTTAATTTGGGGAGACCTCTGAAACTCAGGTTTGTTCTAAAATATGGCATGTATCTGAATGAGAGTGAACACTCCTCAGTCACCTGCTCTGTGATTTTGTACATCAAGCTGACCAGCGACTAAGTTCCACTGACTATCTACATCTTCTTGGTCATAGATCAGCATTGTTTCTTTTTTTCAAGACATTTAATTTATTTTGATAATTTATTTAATTAATTTATTTATATTATTTGACAGGAGAAATAGTCAAATTTATTTTGACTGAAGATAATTTTTTTTGAATGGGAAGAAAGTAAACTTTCACATATCCACCACAAACACATTTTTAAATTAACATATACTGTATTATTTGCTTCAGGGGTACAGGTCTGTGAATCATCAGTCTTACACAATTCACAGCACTCATCATAGCACATACCTTCCCCAATGTCCATCACCCAGCCACCCTATCCCTCTCCCCTCCCCTCAGTTTGTTTCCTGAGATTAAGTCTCTTATGTTTCACTACATTTTAAAAATTCTCTTTACATCTCTACTTTTTCTACAGTGATTTTTTGGAATCACTCAAAAATCTCAAAAGTCTACTCTATCCTCAAAAGCCCACAACACTTTTCTTCCTCCACTGTTATTATCTACGCATTTTCATTTTCTATTCATTTTTTAAAACATACTCACTCTGCTCTCTATAAATTGTTTTACCCCTTTCTCACACAATTTAAGAAAGACCTACTATTCTATCATGAAACTCAAAACAGATGAAGTTTGAACTGTTGAACATCACTTGTTTAAAGACATCTCATTGTCGTTCCTCTGCTCATGATCACCTATGCTATGACTCTCAAAGCTACATTTCCAGGGCACCTGGGTGGCTCAGTTGGTTAAGTGACTGCCTTCGGCTCAGGTCATGGTCCCGGAGACCTGGGATCGAGCCCCACATCGGGCTCCCTGCTCGGCGGGAAGCCTGCTTCTCCCTCTCTCACTCCCCCTGCTTGTGTTCCCTCTCTGGCTGTGTTTCTCGCTGTCAAATAAATAAAATCTTAAAAAAAAAAAAAAAAAAAGAAGCTACATTTCCAATACAGGGGTTAATGAATAGTCAGTTTAGAAAAACATATGCAGGAACTGAGTTTCACCAGTTCAGTTTTAACCCATGGGGCCAGACTGAAAGTCCTCTACCTCCCACTCTATTTTCCAAAGGGAAATGCTACCTGAATGAATTGACAGAACGAGCTTGTCACCTGAATGTTAGGACCAGCTACATAATGAGCTAAAATGCAATGGCTTTCTGACTTTTTTGGCCACAAAATCCTAGAAAACTTTTCCTTTACACCTGAAGGACAGCATCAAATGTTCACAATGTTTACCTCTCCAATCCAACTTGTTCTCAACTTATTTGTATTTTAGTTGTGCTTGTTTCCAGTCAATCATTGGGAAGTGGACTCACTGAGCCCACAGTAGATCCTATTCCTCCTCTTACCACACATATTCCTGCATTTCTGGGGCACAGAAATTCTGTTTGTAGATGCTCCTTGTGGATACTTGGAAAATAACAAACACTAAAACTGCAAGAAAGTTCATTGCACCTGGTGTTTAATTTCCAGGCCTTTCCATAAGTTATTTTTCTTCTTCTTTTGGGAAAAATGTATGTGAAGATAAGAAATCCATGTAGGCAAAAAAGTAGGGAGGGCGCCTGACTGGCTCAGAGGATTGGCCTCTGCCTTCAGCTCAGGTCATGATCTCAGGGTCCTGGGATCAAGGCCCACATGGGGCTCTCTGCTCAGCTTCCTCCTCTCTCTCTGCCTGCCTCTTTGCCTACCTGTGATCTCTCTCTCTCAAATAAATAAAATATTTTTTTAAAAAAAGTATGGAAAAGAACAAGAACGTAAACTGTCTGCTTTGACACTTAGCCTATGCATGACTCTATTCTCTTGAATCAGAAAAGAACAAACTAATTTTGCCAAAGATATGATACTCAGAATCCAGTGTTAACAGACAGTTCTGACTGTAGCTGTTTCAAAACTTCTTTGAATAAGAAAGCCAGGTTTCAGTGAGAGGAAACTAAGGGGTCAGTTGCATTCTTTCATGCTCCCTCAAAAGCCTGTCCCATTCACACCCTCCTTCGATATGCTCACTGTGAAAGAGGCTATTCCATGGCTAGAGAGATAGGTTAATATGTTGTTAATAACAGATCCTCTGTAACTATGATATAAATGTATGAGCTACCTGAGCTACTTACTGCCCCATATTAAGGATAAATTTTTCAACTTTGGTCATTATTTCCTACAGCCTGGGTGACTCCCAGAGAATTACTTTGGAACCTTGGATTGACGTCTAACATATTTACTATTATAATAAGAAATAGCTGCCATTCATTAAGCATCTAAACATCCAGGCTTTGTGTTATGTTATGTTATCCCATTTAATACTCACAATAGTTGTATAAGGTTAATGTGCAACTAAAAATCTGAGGCATATAGAGTTTAACCATCTTTCTCAAAGTCCTGAAGTGGAGCCAGGATTTTAATGCAAAACTGACTAATCCCAAATTCTATCGTATTAAACTTTATGCTTTACTTCTTTTTTCCTGCTATTTAGTTTCATGATGACTGATTCAGATTGCCAAAACTTCTATGTTATGTAAACCATTATTACTTCAAGTTTTTGAGAATAAATAAACAGCCAGCATCTTTGGCCCAGATAAAAAACAGAAACAAGGGGCCTATGGCTAAGAAAGTAGAGGTGGTGAGGGCCCTTGCCTCTGCAGGAGCAGGGTTAGACCTTACTAAATATGAACATTTAATTTATAAGTTTTATGTAGCAAATTTGTGAATTCTTTCAAATTCCTTTTTATTTAGTCAAATTTCATATCAAACTTGTAAAGCTAAGTAAATTTCAACTCTAGACACAGTTCAAAAATGTCTAGCATGAGTGTAGCTTCCCAGAATATTTTTTAATTGAAATAAGGATGTGAGATTTATTTTCTTGAAACATCCTTCTATATTTGATAACATGTGAGTTATAATAATTCTATCATCTTCATGCCACTTATTTCATAAAACCATAGAAAATTATTGAGATTAGTTTCATTAATTAGTTGCCCTAATTTAATTTTCAAAAGTTGACTCTGGTTTGGATCAGATATTTGGAATTCTTCCTTTTTCTCATTTTTGAAAAGTGTTATAGCTGCTAGGAATACGGTACCTCAATTCCTCTAATTCAGGGACTAAATTAGGACTAATCTCAGGGACTAGGATACTTCCCTAAGTGAATGGATATAGCAGATGTCACAGTGTAATATTGTAATCAATGAAAATGTCTAATATAAAATGGTTGCATGTTTTTTACTATATTAAAAATAATATTCATGTATTTAGAATAAGAACATCCTATCACTGGTGAACTAACCCTGATCCCAATCAAGCTATTTAAATATCTATATGAGCTGCTGTCTTTCTCCTGATGTTAACTAAAATGGAGTCTTACCTAATGGCATACTCTATCAGTCTGGTTTTCATTTTTTATCACTTTCTTAGGTTTTTAACATGTGCTTAATCAATGTTTGTGTAATTAACAGATGCATATTTTTGCATATGCATGCATATTTATTGGTATAAATATTTATATACATATATTCATGATAGAAATGTTAATATGAATTAGCTACAAATGCCTATTTCCCAAAGTAAATATATTTCATATCGACAGTATTACTCACTGTCAAATGTCATTCCCCAGCAACACCTCCTAATAGTTACTCTATCTTGTACGAGGGACCAGGAATATTTGATGCGATCTCCAGCATAATGGAGCAAAATGGAAACTATGTTTTGCAAAATGGAAAATAACCCACCTTGAACATTATGGTCCCAATTATAATTGCTATCATCACCATCCCTCGAAAGGCCTCACACCTTAATTACATGCGCATCTCCAAGTGATCAAAACAGAAGAGATCTTCAATAAATGGTCATTCATTTCTCCCTTAAACAAATACATAGTTTGACCATTGACATGATCTCATTTGTGCCTCACACAATGTTGTGAAGTAGGATGAGCCATTATGACTCTAGATAAATTCAAATAAAGTATATGGAGATATTTGGCTTTGCCCAGCTTTAAAAATGCTTCCAGATCCGTAGGTCAGGACATCCACCACTCACTCCCAAGAGAGGATCTCAGACTAAGGAGCAGATAATTGTGTCTCTGAGGAAGCAGGTTCCCTGGCTGAGCCTCAGGGATGGAACACTGACCTTCCGAGACAACCTAATAAATTTATGGACAGAGGCAAACACAGCACCTGACTCAGAAATCAAACCTCTTTCAGATGTAGATGCACTCTCATTGGTACCACTTAATTCTAATATGTGTGTAACATGCTTTAACGTCATCCTCAACTCTGAGAACAGCTTACCGTTGGTCTCTGTCTTTGCTATCCCTGTGCCTCTTCTCTTTTCTTAGGTCTTGAGCCCATTACCGGTATTCCTGACTCTTCTTTGTTTTCAGTTTCTCTCTTTTTTCAAGTTAACCTCAGCCTGCTGCCCTTGGGAAAGACTCTACCTCCCATCAAGTTTTGACCTGACAATCACGATGATCATGACTGTGAGCCGCTTATCATTCTCTGGCTAAGCCTATCTTCAGTAATGCTAGCACGTTCTTCTTTGCATGTGGAGCCAAGCCACATCACCAGACCTTATCTGTGCTTTTAATCTCTGGTGTAGTCGGTAGTTTACCTACCTGAAAATGCTTTTACTCAGGACCTGGGCCACATGTGCCTGGCCCCAAACCCCAAGTTCTTTCCACAATGCCCCAGGAGACATGTCAGAGATGGACCAAATGTAAACATTGAGTTTAACCATCTGCAAACATGTATTTTTAAAACACATTGTACCTCTATAAATTTCTTAGACTGCATAGAAAGTAGGTGATTTTTAAATTTCTATTGAATTAGCTTTTTCATTAGTGACAGTTAATGTGTTGTGCATTATTGACATCACGTGCATAAGCATGGCACATCATTACTGGGGGTCGGGGGGATAGCATAACTGGGTGATGGACACTGGGGAAGGTATGCACCCTGGTGAGTGCTGTGAATTGGGGAAGACTGATGATTCACACACCTGTACCTCTGAAGCAAATAATACCCTATATGTTAATTTTAAAAAGCACTTTTATATGAACATGCAAAGAAAGCACTGTACAAACTATAAAAAATACTTGTTTTTTTCCACTTGGAAGCTGAGAATTCTGAGTCTTAAGGCTATTACATGAATTTATTAAAAATTGCAAGCTAGGATGTGCCTGGACCAGGGACTGAAATCAAGTAATTTTAATTTCTAATACAGAACTTTTTCCTGCACATGTTATAGATTCCCTGGAAGGCTGTTGAGATTAGTAGCTCATTAGCCCCTACTCAAAATGGCCTCACTAAGCTGTGATTTTAGAAGACTTGCACATTTTCCCCTAATATTCCTGTTCCTCCCATGGGGAGGAAGTTGTCAGTTACTTTCCTCTTTTTGTCATTGTGGCTTTTTATAGTAAGTTCCCCATTATCATTCCTTTTAAATTCCTGCTACCAATTTGCTGTTGGCTTGAAATCCAAGTCATTAAATGTTTAAAATAAAAAAATCTGCTGGCTATGAGAGACCATCTAAAAGTAAATCATATGAGCTTGCATTTTATAGGAGACTTTTGGGTTGCTCTTTATAATTCTTTTTTCTGACTGTGAAATTAACCCATGTTCATTATTTAAAAAATAACACAATGTAAAAAGGTTTAACTATGAAGACCAAATACGTAATCTTTAACCTCAGCAGGCAGATAACAACACAATATTTTAGTGCATTTTCTACTGCATATGCTTTGATATTATTACTATTAGTGTGATTATCATGTTATTAGTTTTAGAAAATGGAACAGTTTGTATACTGCTTTTTTCACTTAGCATTTAAATTAGGAATATTTTGGGCGCCTGAGTGGCTCAGTTGGTTGGGTGACTGCCTTCAGCTCAGGTCATGATCCTGGAGACCCGGGATCGAGTCCCACATCGGGCTCCCCTGCTCAGCAGGAGGCCTGCTTCTCCCTCTCTCACTCCCCCTGCTTGTGTTCCCTCTCTGGCTGTGTTTCTCTCTGTCAAATAAATAAAATCTTAAAAAAAAAAATAAATTAGGAATATTTTCCTATGTAAATAAATAATTTTCAAACAAATGAATTTTGATTTCCATATAAACTTTACGATGTGAATATGCCATAGTCTATTTAGCCATTTTTCTTTGTTCCACATATTGTTGGTATTGCTTTCATTTTGAGTTAGAATTCTATGAAAATCACATTTGTCTAATCACAACTCTAACTTGGATTTCTAGTTATGAATTCAAGGTCTAAATTTATGAAAAATGCAGACACTAGTTACATATAGCCAAATACTTTTTTTAGCAGTTACACAAATCTATATTCCCACAAAAAGTAGATGAACTTTAATTATTTTTAATTACTTACACTGGCTCTGATAATGATTTTTCTTGCTCACTCCAAGTTTGCTGGTTGTGTTTCAGATATCTGACATTGAAATTAGAGGACACGAAAAAAGTGAGGTGTTACTATAATCAAGAAGGCAAGGTTTTCATTCCACAATTACAAGTTTTTATTATCTTTAAAATTCAATTTTATTTTTAATAATTAGAAATAATATTACTGATTCACACAAAATCTACCGAAGGCCTTGTGCTTTGAGCTGTCTTTGTAGCATGTAGGGACTGGCACACAGAGCCATCTGTACTCTTCCTTACTTTTCATATTTGTATGTAATTCCAAAACAGCTGTCTGATACTAAATTACAATCTGTAATGGTGCCATAATGTAAAGTTAATTTGTCCATACTGTTAGTAAATCTGTTGGAAGAAAAAAAGAACACTATTATAAAGCATAACTATTTTCAGGACATAAAAAGGAAAACCCTAAAAAAAAGTTAAGAAACTTGCAAAGCATGTTATTAGGATCCCTCTTAGTAGATTTGGGCGGCTACAACAAAGTACCACAGTCTGAATGGCTTATAAAGAGCCAAAATTTATTTCTCACAGTTCCAGAGGCTCAGAAGTCCAAGAACAAGGAGTTAGCATGGCTGCATTCCAATGAAGGATCTCTTCACCATTGCACATGGCTGACTTCTCCCTATGTCTTCATGTGTTGAGAGGAGGTAGGGAACTCTCCAGGCTTTTTTTTTTATAAGAGCCCTAATCTCATTCATGAGGGCCCTGCCCTCCTGACCTAATCTCTTCCCAGAGGGCCCATCTCCTAAAACTGTCACCTTGGCAGTCAGGTTTCCAATATGAATTTTGGAGGAACACAAGTTTAGAACACAGCAAAATCCAATTGTAACAATAGCACATAGTAACAATGGAATAAGGAAGACCCAAAAATCCTTATTAGAAGGTATGAGTAAGGTAGGAACCCTTTATAGTTCAGGCTATGGAAAGGGCTCACAAACCTCAACACAATTCATTTAAAGTAAGCGCGTTTCCACAGTGGGCACATTTCACCAGTTTTCATGATTATCGTCTTGCCATGGACTCATACATACATTTTACTATTTGAGCCTTTGACCTACTTTTATCAAATGAACATAATGAACCCTAAAATTGAGAAGACCAATGTTTATGGACCATGGCTAGTGGTTTCGCTGGATGATCAGGGACTTGGAAGGAAAAGGAATGGGAAATTGATGACAAAGAAATTTTGGGAAGAAATATATAATCAGATCTGCTTGAATGAGCAAAATACGTGAAGATATCCTTTGGATCAAGTCAGCCTCTTTACCCAGCCACCCCGTCACTGCCCAAAGAACAAGTCATCCTATCTACTTGATTATTAAAATCATCCTCTGCTGAAGGCTGCTTTCAGTGAGCATGTATATGGGACAAAAATATGGAGGTTCTGCATGGGTCCAGCAAAATGGACCTGGGCTCACCAAGGTCAGTCTGACTACAGCTACTGTTGCGGTGCCCAGTCGGCCTGAAGCAGAGCCCCTGAGACCAGCATCGAGACCCAACATAACACTTATCCTCCAGGATGACCAGCCAGCCTCCTTGTGGCAGGTTGGTTATATTGAACTGTTTCCATCATGGAAGGAGCAGCATTTTGTCCTTACTGGAACTGACACCCTGGACACAGACTTGCCTTTCCTGCACACGATTTTTCTGCCAAAACTACCATGAACTCACGGAACACCTTATCCACCATCATAGTATTCCACACAGCATTCCTCTAAGCAAGGAACTCATCCTACAACAAAAGAACTGGGACAGCAGGCCATGCTCATGCTCACTGACCTTATCATACTCCCCACCATCCTGAAGCAGCCAGCTTAAAAGAACAGTAGGATGGCTTTCTGCAGATTCAGTGACAGAGTCAGCCGAGTGGCAATATGTGGCAGGGCAGGGTCAAGATTCTCCACAAGGCTATATATGCTCTGAATCAGGATCTGATCGATTTCTCGGATAGCCAGGATTCAAGAATCTAGGAATCAAGGTGTGAAAATGAGAGGGACACCACTTGCTAGTGTGTCCAGTTACCCAAAAGTAAAATTTTTTGCTCCCTGGTCTCATAAATTTTATAATCTACTGGCCTAGAGATTCTAGTTCCAGAGGGAGAAATGCTTTCACTAGAAAACATAACAATGATTCTAATGAGCTTGAAGTTAAGACAGGAACATGGCCACTTTGGGCCTCTCGTGCTTCTGAATCAACAAGAAAAGAAAGGAATGACAGTCTTGGCTAGGGTGATTGGTCCTGACTACCAAGGGGGAAATTGGGCTACTTATTTATAATGGATGTATAGAAGAGTATAGAGCATAGCTTAGTGTGGCCATGCCTTGTATTTTAAGTCAATGGAAAACTACAACAACTCAGTCCAGGTAGGACCTCTGATGGCCCAGAGTCTTCAGGAATGAGGGTTTGAATCGCACTCAAACTCAGCTAGAGCTGATACACCCAGCTTTTCCTGCCCTCAGACTTCTGTGTCCCTTGTTCCTGGCTTTTGGGCTCAGACTCAGAATTACGACAGTCAGTTCTTAGGCCTTCAGACTCAGACTGAATTGCACCACTGGTTTTCCTGGTTCTCCAGTTTGCAGACAGTAGAACTGTGGGACTTCCTGGCCTCCACAATCAGTGAGCCAGTTCCTATAATAAATGTCCTGTATATCTATATCTATCTATGTCTATATTTATCTATCTTCAATTGGTTCTGTTTCCCTGGAGAGTTCCTTAATCCTGACTAAATGGGTAGAAAGGCCATTTACATAGTATTAATAGCATTAATCCCTTTCTTTATATCATACCCAATAACTAGTTATTGTATTTATGTATCTTGAGCCCTAGCTTTTCATTCAAATTACTACTACAGTAAACATAAGTAATTAGGGAAGAGAAGTGTGACCTCCAACTAGAGATATTTACTTCCTCTTAGAGGATCCTTTTCCCTGGTATGTGACAGATCTGGCTCCCTGTATAATAAGGCCTTTTTTTTTTTAATGGTTTAGACTCATCATTTCTTCTATCCAAACCATATTGCCAAGTGAATATAGGAAGAAATAATGAGAAAACTATCAAAACAAAGCAACTACTAATTCTTATGATCTATAAATTATATCATATATTCTTCAACACATTCATATTTTATGTTTTATATATACTTTTTTCACTATAAAGGGATTATTTTCCTTTATCTTTCTCTTCCTTTTGATCTTGTACACATTTTCTTGCCCCTTGTAACAGACATATGAAATTCTCTAGCCCTATAAGATCCTTATGTCTAAAGTATAGAACCTTAGGATTTCTTATTCTTGCTGACTCACAAATAAATCTAATGTAAGATATGAGCACTTTGATATGGAGCATTCTGAAGTGAGATAGTCTTTAACTAATGCCTCCAGCTCAGGTCATGATCCTGGAGTACCAGGATGGACCCCCACATTGGGATCCCTCCTCGGCGGGAAGCCTGCTTCTCCCTCTCTCACTCCCCCTGCTTGTGTACCCTCTCTAGCTGTGTTTCTCTCTGCCAAACAAATAAATAAAATCTTTAAAAAAAAAGAGGTAGAGTTTAGTGTTCATCAGTTGCATATAACAACTCAGTGCTCATTACATTATGAGCCCTCCTTAATGCCCATCACCCAGTCACCCCATCATCCCACCCACCTCCCTCCAGCAACCTTGTTTGTTCCCTACAGCCAAGGGTCTCTTATTGTTTGTCTCCCTCTCTGTTTTTATCTTATTTTTCCTTCCCTTCTCCTATGTTCATCTGTTTTGCTTCTTGAATTGCACTTATGATTTCACTCACTTTGTCTTTCTCTGACTTAATTCACTTACCATAATGCCCTCTAGTTCCTTAATCTCTTCTTCACACTTGCCTTAAGTAAAGTCAGACTGAGTAGTTGACTCTGTGTGGGGTGTGTGTGTGTGTGTACATGTGTGCTTCACATGCACAGCTTTGCCAGAGGTCAGAACCTCTGTCCTCAAGACTCACATCTCCTGAGCCAATTCCTCTTGGGTCCCCAGATAAGAACACTAAGTACCCCATAATAACCAGACTCTAGCATTCCAAGACAGCCTGCAATTATGCTTGTTACAATGACATAAACAACAACAAATAATGTTATAAATGGCTCTGTTTATGAGCAAATGCTACTCCTAGATTTTCTTGGCTCAAATTGTAAGGATTGACTATTTGGGGAATTTTTGTTTATTTAAGCTAAAAAAAGGAAGAACAAAAGCCTATGATATTTTGACAGCCTTTGCTATTTTTCCCTTGACAAATGTGTGGCAGCTTTCAATTTGATCCAAATACTTCTGTTCTTATTCTCAGCCCCATCTCTAAAAATGATTACTGTATTTTGCTATTGGTCTTACACCAGCTAATTTTTATACAGCATATTGATTTCTAATTTTGTTGCTGGCAGTTCATCATTCACTTGGAAGACACATCATTCTTCCTGTGAATTGAAGTTTCATATTATCCATCTTGATCCTTTATTCTAAGCAATGTTATCTCCTTTCTTTATACCTCAGGCCTTTTTCCCTCTTTAAGATTTATCTTGTTTAAAAATGCATGTTCCTTCATGGTTTTTTGTTAATGAGGCATTAAACTTTATTACAAGGCATACGAGGGGGTTGAATTTGAAGCTTTGTTTTTGAGGAAGTAGGAACAAGTGACCCACCTAACCTTAATCCTACACTAGGAATATAAGGTGTGTATTCAGAAGCCTCGAAGCCAGGAGGAAACCCCTGTTCCTCTTGAGTACAGTTTCCTTCCCTAGAACCATGTATAGCTTGGTATCAGCACTGTGACATCCATTCCTCTTGAATGAGAAGTGAAGAAAATAGAGAGCTACACTGAACCAAAACCGGAAGAAGCAGTAGAATCCTAGATCCGTCTACAAAATCCACTGGTGTTTGTACCGGCTAAGCATCCTTTATATTCTTTCTTAGTTTATCTTTAGGCTGAAGCAGGATCTGATTGTCAGCTGGCTCTTCGGGCCAGAAGAAGGCCTCCCTCAGGGCATGGTGGGAAGGGAGAGGAGAGAACCGAGAACTTCAAACTCCCAGTTGAGCTGGCTCAGCGCAATCTGCAGATCTCCTTCCCTACACTCTCCAGGCTTTTACAGCCATTCTGCACATCACTCCCGCACTAATCTTCTAAAGTAGAGCTTTTATCATGTCACTCCCCTGCTCAGGAACCTGTAGTGGATGAGAAGAATAGTATTAATGCCTCACATTAGCATCGAGTCTTTCCATTTACCAAGTGCTCTCACATATGTCATTTCATTTCCTGCTAACAGCAATCTCTGAGTACTTATTAGATCAAATCCAAACTCCTCACCCATGGCAGTCTTAACACTTGCTTGACTAGTTAGCTGTCTTCCTGACTTTTCCCGAAGAAAGCCTTCAGCTTCTCATTCCCTCCCAGACAGCATTTATTTTCACCTTCAAGAGCTGCCATTTATAGATGCCCTGCCCTCTGCCTGAAAATGCTCCCTATGAAAGCCAGGAGGAAATGCCAGTGGCCCGGGGAATCCTGGTGTCTGAGGACAATCCCACAATTTCTGGTCTCTCACTTCATGCAGTTTGTACATGGACATATTTATGGAGATTCTTCCCACTCTTGATGGATGACCCATTGTTAAAGAATCTGTGTTTGGTATATCAGCCTTCTGATCCACATCTACATGTCATGCTGTTTTCTAGCTCAGTTTGTTTGCAGATGCTACGTAGGCAATGAGTATACCTACCTTCTCTTCCCTCAACCGCCTCACACGGCTCTGAAAAGTTCCTGTCAGAATCCCAGCATTAGAAACTATAGCATATCCATTAACAGAAAATTCTGTAGAAGTATTTTCTCAGTTTACTTTGTAATAACTTCCCTTCCTTTTTGGGAAGGCTTTAAAATTATCCACATGATATAATCTATTCTCTTAAACCGGAAAGACTAATGGGGATAGGAGTAAGTAATGCAGACTTTCTTCACCTCTGTAGCCTTCACTGTCCCTAGAAAGATGTTCCATTTCTCAGTCTCTCTGACAGCTGGACGGTAGGTCAGATACAAGCCAAAACCCAAGACTTTTTTCTCTATAAAATTTTAACCATAATATTAACTTCTGAGACCTTTATGAAATGATCTGTAATGGGACTGTACTTTTTTTTCTGATTTTTCAAATCAAGTGTTAAAACTTCATGAAAATAGATGTCTAAGGGCCCAAAGTTTAAAAATACTCTTCATCTTATCCTCTCTATATGGAAAAGACTTTTCTTTTTCTCTATTTTTTTTTCATTCTCTTTACCACTCTCTCAAGTTCTCCCTCTTTTTCTCTCTCCTTTCTTCATTTCTCCTTCTTCTCTCTTGCTTTTTTTTCTTCCTGCCCTCTTCCTTTCTTTAATTTATTAATTCCAATAATTATCATTTGGCCATAATTTAAAAAGATCCCAAATCCGAAAAGAAAAGTTCTGGAGGATAAAGTATAAGGTTGATTTTTTTCTTTTCCTTTTTTTTAAAAAAAGAAATTTATTATCTATCTATCTATCTATCTATCTATCTATCTATCTATCTATCATCTATCTATCATCTCTATCTCTATAGCCACCATGGGACTCTAACTCATGACCTTGAGATCAGGAGCTGGATGCTCTACTGACTGAACCAGTCAGGTACCCATAGAGTTTATTTTTTTCACCCATATTCCCCTATTCATCAACAAACTCAAGTAAAAAGACCATTACTGGCAAATGGCCATAACTGGCAATCATCAGACAAGGAGAAGGACTGCTTGCCAATATATCTATGTCCTCTCTCACCATGGCCTCCTCTCTACTGGCAGTCACCACTCTTATGTTGCTATCTCTGCTCATCATCCTGATATGTCCCCTTCAATCTTACCAGCAGAATTATTTCATTGCCTATTATTCAGCATAAAATCTACTCTTTCAACCCCTACTGTCATAACATAGTGGAGGAAAAGCAGCAAAGAATTATCATTACACAAACAAAAATCTAACCTAGCCTTAAGCCATGGATATTGATAGCTCCACTCCTCCATTCCTTCCTTCATCCTAATTTCCATGGTTCCCTTTACAACCAAACAATAAACATATTGACATCTGTTCTAATTGTTATCATTAGATACAAACCCCCACTTTCAGTTATGGCTCTACTGACCTTGGTGTCTTACCTAGGTGTGTGCCCTAAACCTGAACTCCAAAGGTTATTAACCCCCTGATCACCAAGCCCTTCCCAGACTGAGAACACTGACTTATGCCTTTATCATCAAAATTTAGCATTAGAAAGCCAGGACGAACCCAAGGGGATTGCTTGGGCTCTGATCCCCACTCTACAACTATAGCCCAATCACCTCTAACTGGTCAGGGTCAGTAACACCTGCCAAGTTGTGACTCTTTCCTTGTCTGATATTCCCTTGACACTCTGAAGGGCACAGGTGGCAGCTGAAGAAAATGATGTTCTACTTCCTTCTGGCCTCTGGCTTATCGTGAAAAATCACCAGCAATTCTAAATATTTTTCTGTTCTAGGTAAGGAGTCATTTCTCTTTTACAGCTTTCAATGTTTTGTCAAATGTCTTTTCATATTTTTATCCATTTTCTAGTTGGATTTTTTTGTTTACTGTTGAATTTTGAGAGGTCTTTATATATTCTAGATTTTTTTTCTTTGTTTCTAGTTTTCAGAAGTTTATGATATGTCTTGGTGCGGATTACTGTGAGTTTATTCTACTTGGGGTTTAGTCACCTTTTGAATCTTTAGGTTCATGTTTTTTGATAAATTTGAGAGATTTTTCAGCCAGTAGGTTGAGTATTTTTCAGCCCTACCTTTTTTCAGCTCTCCTTCTAGATGCTGATGACATAAATGTGAAAATATTTTTCCCCCTACAGGTTCCAGAATATCTCTTCTTTTCTATTTTATTTTTTTTTTTTTTAAGATTTATTTATTTATTTATTTGACTGAGAGATCACAAGTAGGCAGAGAGGCAGGCAGAGAGAGAGGAGGAAGCAGGCTCCCCACTGAGCAGAGAGGCTGATGCAGGGCCCTGAGATCATGACCCTGAGATCATGACCTGAGCTGAAGGCAGAGGCTTAACCCACTGAGCCACCCAGGCGCCCTTCTTTTCTATTTTAAAATCTCTTTTCTCTGCTGTTCAGACTGAGTAATTTCTGGTATAACATGTTTTTCTTCTCTCCCTTCCATTCTTCTTCTGAGCCATCCATGGGGCTTTTTATGCCAGTTTATTTTTCAGTTATAATATTTTCCTTTATTTCTGTATCTTCTGCTTTTAATTTTTTTTAACTATTTTTGATTTCTTTAGTAATACTTTGTTTTTCATTTGTTTAAATCATGTCTGTAATTGCTTGATGGAACATCTTGTAATGACTACTTTAAATTCTTTCTCAGATAAACTTCATATCCCTGTTACATCACTGTTGATGTCTCTTAACTGCCTTTTTTCTACTCAAGTTGAACTGTTCCTGATTCTTGTTATGCTGCGTGATTTTAAACTGGTATCTGAACAAGTTGTATGTTATGTTAGGAGACCCTGGTGCTTACCTAAGCCTTTTTTTTTTTTTTTTGCCTGGCTTCTTCTGATAGTGCTTCTGTAGAAAAAGGGGTCATGCCACCTCCTTACTGCCAGGTGGGGGTAGAAGTCCAGGTCTTCCACTTGGCCTCCACTGACATCACAGCGGTATGAATGTGGTGGGGAGGAGGGTCTTACCATTAAGCTGGGGTAGTACTGAAGAGTCTGGACTCCCCACTAGGCCTTCTTTGACACTAACCTCGAGGGCAAGAAAAGAGCCTCATTCTGCTGGATAAGTGTGGGGCATCCTCAGGAAGATTTCTGACCTTGGATGAGGGAATCCCCTGACTCTAATTAGTGGAACATAGGTTTCTTAATATTTATAAATTTAATATAGCCCATTTCTTTCTGAAGATTATTAACTCAGATTTATACTCCTTACCCAATTTTTAAGTATTTCTTTCTTCTAAATAATCTGCGTGATTTGGGGGCACCTGAGTGGCTCAGTCGTTAAGCGTCTCCCTTCAGGTCATGATCCCAGAGTCCAAAGATCGAGCCCCACATCAGGCTCACTGCTCAGCAGGAAGCCTGCTTCTCCCTTTCTCACTCCCCTGCTCGTGTTCCCTCTCTAGCTGGGTTTCTCTCTGTCAAATAAATAAAAAAAATCTTAAAAAAAAAAAAAAGTGTGATTTTTTTTTCGGTAAGTCTATGAAGATAGATGAAAAAATGACCAGAAAATCTATTTATTTAGTTAGTTATTTTTTTAAATGACCAGAAAATTTAAAAAGATATATATATTATGAAGATGACTCCTCACTGGTATAAATGCCAGTATCTAGAAATAGCCTTAATGAGTAACCAATTTTTTTCAGGAAGGAAAATAATGGAAGCATGAGGAGATATAACATAACCATGACAATAGTATTTATGCAGTTGCCTATTACTCATTCAATTATCTATTTTTACTTAAAATTATCCTGTTTATCATTTGAGATCAAAATAATGACTTCCAAAATGATGCCCCAAATTTAAAGGTATGAAAATATACTTTATCCCATTTGTTAAAATATAAAGAGCATGTATCCCACACATGACACACTCAAATTACCACATCAAGTCATTGAAAAAATAATCTAAGTTCTAAAATGTATGCTGAAAAGCGTGAACATACTAAAAACCAATTAAAGGATCTGAATTCTAGTCTCCATCTTCCTCTGAAAGGTGTGATGACATTGCTAACACTGTTTCTTGATCTGCAAAAAGAAGAGCTTGGCAGTCAATGTCTGATACAATTCTAATACTTCATATATCAGAGTAAGGAATTGGATTGGATTTAAATATATCAGTGGAGCTTCACTGCAACTATGTAACTGTAGTATATAGAATTAGACATTGATTTCAGAATAATAAAATGTTTTATATTCTAAGAGTAAGGAGTCATTTGCTTCATTCTTTTATCAGTACCTTTAGTTAACATATCAGTTAGGGTTCTCCAGAAAAACAACAATAGGTGATAGATGATAGATGGTAGATAGAGAGATAGATAGATAGATTAGAGATAGATAGATAGATAGACAGATAGATAGAGATAGAGATAGATAGATAGATAGATAGATAGATAGATAGATAGATGATAGATAGATAAAATTGGCTCACATGATTGTGGAGGCTGGGAAGGCCAAAATCCAAGGGCAGGCAGATGGCTTTTTGAACAGAAATTCAGAGAGGGTTTCCATATTACAGTCTTGAGGTAGAATTGCTTCTCCAAGAAATCTCCGTGGCTGATCTTAAAGCCTTCAGCCAATTAGATAGGGCCCACCTATGGTATCCAAGGGTACTCTCCTTTTTAATTAAAGTCAATTAAATGATGTAAATGTGAATCTCTTCTACCTTCACTGCAATATCTGTACTAGTGTTTGACCACAGAACTGGCCCCACAGCCGAGCCACGTTGACACATCAGACTGACCACCACAGTAGTGATGTGGGTTCACTCCCGTACCTGTTATCCCGCACCTAAAATGCCTCACAAATTATTCTTGGTATTTTGAATGGGTAGTCTCACGTAATTCTCAATGCAATCTTATTGATTACTTTGTTACTTTCACTTGAGGCATGAGGAAGCTGATTCCCCTAAAAAAATTCTGCTCAAGGTCATAAAGCCAATAAATGATACAGTCGGTTCTGAAACTTAGGCTTACTCGACTAAAAAATGTGACAAAATGAACACTTGAGAAGAGGTTAGAACATTCAGGTTTAGATAATTTCTTTCCCAGTAGCTCACTTTTGAGCTTGAAGCATGTAATAATATTATTTTCTGCATATCTATAATGAAGAGCTTGAATTGGGCATTCTCTAAAAATATTCTGTGATTCTATTTTGATACTGTACACATTTTACCTGCTTTTCTTTTCAAATACATTATTATCTTTTAAAGGCTAGACATTTCATTGGGGTTTGGGTTGGGTTGTTCTCTTGAGCCACATAATGAACATTTTGTGCTGGTTGATTATTCAATTACAATGGAGAAGAGACAAACCATTATGAGAAATTATGAATCTACACATTGGAAGGAAATCCTGTGATTTTGTTTTGCCCATCAGCCCTTCCATCTGTACTTATGTTATAATGAAACAAAATACAATTTAATGAATAGGGAGCCACGTGAACTGAAGAAAACAGTAAGGATGGCTGATGCCAGATGGTGAATTTTGCAGAGTTTCACTGAATACTTTTTTTCTCCCTAGGTGTCTTGGCCCAGTATCTTCTTACCTCAATAACAGAAAACAAGTTTTTAACACCATTACGCCCTGCTGAGCCAATGCAGTTATGAAAGAGCAGGCTGGATTCTTTTTGTCTCATACATCAACTACAACACTCTCGGCTAAGTTCCATTTACAGAGTCTTTATTACTGCTGATGATGTCAGAGAAAAGGAACATAGCTTGATTAATAGATTGCAGGTGGAATTTACAACACTGGCAGGTGAAAATGATCTTTTGATTTATAAACTGAGAACATTCAATTTAAAAGTCACTGAGAGTGAATAAATATGTTCAAACCCCACCAGATCACTTTAGAAATCAATTCTCTATTTATAATTACAATTTAAATGCCGTTAAAAA
>PITA01022786.1:0-29608 GCA_004023965.1 Spilogale gracilis | reverse complement strand
TGGTATCTCAGTGTGGTTTTGATTTGAATTTCCCTGATAGCTAGTAATGCTGAACATTTTTTCATGTGTCTGTTAGCCATTTGTATATCTTCTATGGAGAAGTGCCTCTTCATGTCTCTTGCCCATTTTTTGATGTGTTCATCTTCTTTTTGGATGTTGAGTTTGAGTAGTTCTTTATAGATCTTGGATATCAGCCCTTGGTCTGTAGTGTCATTTGCAAATATCCTCTCCCATTCTGTGGGTTGCCTTTTTGTTTTGTTGACTGTTTCCTTTGCAGTACAGAAGCTTTTTATTTTGATGAAGTCCCAGAAGTTCATTTTCGCTTTTGTCTCCTTTGCCTTTGGAGACGTGTCTTGAAAGAAGTTGCTGTGGCCGATGTCAAAGAGATTACTGCCTATGTTCTTTTCCAGGATTTTGATGGATTCCTGCCTCACGTTGAGGTCTTTCATCCATTTTGAGTTTGCCTTTGTATATGGTGTAAGAAAATGGTCTTGTTTCATTCTTCTATATGTAGCTGTACAATTTTCCCAGCACCTTTTATTGAAGAAACTGTCTTTTTTCCACTGGATATTTTTTCCTGCTTTGTCGAAGATGATTTGATGGTAGATTTGGGCTGTGGTTTTAGTTTCCACTTTCCTGTTTACAAATCTGGGCTCTCTACTCTATTCTATTGGTATATTTCTCTGTTTTTGTGCCAGTACCATGCTGCCTTGGTAATCACAGCTTTGTAATAAGGCCTGAAGTCAGATAGCGAGATGCCCCCTGATTAAAATTCTTCAAAGTATAGGGTTAGAAGGAACATTCCTCAACCTCATAAAATCTATCTACAAAAAACCCACAGTGACTATCATTCTCAATGGGGAAAAACTGACAGCCTTCCCTCTGAGATCAGGAACAAGACAGGGATGCCCACTCTCACCACTACTGTTCAATATAGTGTTAGAAGTCCTAGCAACAGCAATCAGACAACAGAAAGAAATAAAAAGTATTCAGCTTGGCAAAGAAGAAGTCAAACTCTCTCTCTTTGCAGATGACATGATACTTTATGTGGAAAACCCAAAAGACTCTACCCCCAAACTACTAGAACTCATCCAACAATTCAGTAATGTGGCAGGATACAAAATCAATGCACAGAAATCAGTTGCATTCTTATACACTAACAATGAAAATTTAGAAAGGGAAATCAGAGAATCGATTCCGTTTACTATAGCACCAAAAACCATTAGATACTTAGGAATAAACCTAACCAAAGAAGTCAAGGATCTGTACTCGAGGAACTACAGAACACTCATGAAAGAAATTGAAGAAGATACAAAAAGATGGAAGTGCATTCCATGCTCATGGATCGGAAGAATAAACATTGTCAAAATGTCTATACTGCCCAGAGCAATCTATATGTTCAGTGCCATTCTGATCAAAATTCCACCAACATTCTTCAAAGCATAGGAACAAACAATTCTTAAATTTATATGGAACCAAAAAGACCCCGAATCACTAAGGAATTGCTGAAGAAGAAAAGTCACAGTTTTGATTGAAATTAAATATGGTGTGTTTCTGTTTATTTAAGTCACCTTTAATTTCTTTTAATAAAATTTTATCATTTCCTCCTTAAATAATTGGTATGTCTTTTGTTATATATGTATTGCTAAGTACCTTATATTTTTGTGGATGTTATATTTTTACATACTATTTTTTGTGTTGATAATTTATAGAAATCCATGACTCTTGAATTTTAATCATATAGCAGTTGACCATGCTAATTTCTCTCACTAGTTGTATAACTATAGATTTTCCAAAGTTTTCTATGTGGTTAATCATATCATCTATGAAACCTGGCATTTTTTTTTCTTTCCAAGTCCCCTACTTTTTGCTTTGTTCTTATTGCAGTAATTCTGTTGAATAGATACAATGATCATAACCATCCTCATTCTTTTCTTTCTTATTTTATTTTATTTTTTCAGTGTAACCATCTTCATTGTTGATTTCAAAGAAAAAAAGTTTTGAGTACTCTGCTGCTGAGTGATGTGTGCAGGTCAGCTTGTCTCATACTATCTCACATGGCCCTTAGCTGCTTTGTATTTTATAATCATTTTTTTCTGTTTTCAATGATTTCTTGGATGTACTTTCTGTATCCCCTTCTTTCATCTCCTTATAGTATCATGAATCTTATCTCAGAGGCTATACTATATTTGGCTCTCACCTGTGTTAGTCAATAATATTATACTAAAACACAGTCATACCTATTTGCTTCATATTATCTGGGTTGCTTGAACTATATGATGTAAGAATTGAATAATTGCAACAGAGACTATATGGCCTACAATCTAAAATATTTACCATCTGGCCCTTGACAGAAAAACTTTTCCAACCCTTACTCTCTCTGATCATTTCAATATCAGCAAGCTGTACAGATCTTATTCTGCTCTTAGTTGTTTCTTCTGACTTTTGCTCATGGTGGCTTATTTCCTGGTATGCTTGATCAGTTTTGATAGTAAACTCATATTTTGGAACTTTATTTGTGGGAATTCTTTGAAAGATTTGCATTTTTCTGCTAGGAACCTAGGGGAAGGTCTTGTCACAGATCAAGCTGCCCCTGGAAATGAACTCTGCATGGAAGATTTTCATGGAAGCACTTTACTGAGGAGTACTCTCACAAATGAACAGCTATAAGAGAATGAAGGAAGCAAGAAAAGAGAAGTTGAACTGCAATGAAGTTAAAACAGATTTCACAGAGAACAGTAAAGCAGGGCTGGCCCTTCAACACATATCAAATTAAGGAAAGGGGCACAGAACTTTGTACCTCAGCATAAATTACTGTGTATATTTGGGCTACCCCTGGGAAGGGATCTTAATCTTGGGTGAAGTTCCAGTCAGTTGTGATATTTCCTTAAGTTGGACTTAGCTTCAAGTCAAGTAGGCAATGCATGACAGGTAGGAGAATTAAATGTGTAGATTTTGGGTGTGCACCTGGGTGGCTCAGTTGGTTAAGCTACTGCCTTCAGCTCAGGTCATGATCCCGGAAACCCGGGATCGAGTCCTGCATAGGGCTCCTTGCTCGGCGGGAAGCCTGCCTCTCCCTCTCTCGCTCACCTTGTTTGTGTTCCCTCTCTGGCTGTGTTTCTCTCTGTCAATTACATAAAGTTTTTAAAAAAAAAAGTATAGGTTTTTGGATCATATAGGTTGTTTGAATTTCATTGTTAATGCTATTCCAATAACTAGCTTTCAGTTCTATTTTTTATCATTGAAATATAGTTGACATACAATGTTATATTTGCTTTATGTGTACAACAGTAATTTGACAATTCTTTCCATTATTCAGTTCCCACCATGGTAACAGTTGTCAACATCTGTTACCATACATTCTTACAATATTATTGCAATACTACATTCTCTGTGCTGCATTTTTCATCTCTGTGACTTATTTTACAATGAAGTTTATATCTCTTAATCCTCTTCACCTATTTTGTCCATCCTCCACCTTCTCCCCTCTGGTAATGACCACTATGTTCTCTGTATTTATGAGTCTGTTTCTGTTTTTCAGTTGCCACATATAAGTGAAAGCATATGGTATTTGTCTTTCTCTGACTTATTTCACTCAGCACAATACTTTCTAAGTCTATTCATGTTTTTGCAAATGGCAAGATCTGGTTTTTTTTATGGCTGAGTAATATTCTGTGTGTGTGTGTGTGTGTGTGTGTGTGTGTGTGTGTGTGTGTAGAATACATCTTTTTTATCCATTATCTATCAATGGATTTAGGTTGTTTCTATAGTCATGGTTATTTTATATAATGCTACAGCAAAAATGGGGTACAGTATCTTCTAAAATTAGTATTCTGGTGAGGAATATTATGTAGTAGTGGAATCACTGGATCATCAGTATTTCTCGTTTTAATTTTTTAGTAACTTCCATACTGTTTTTCATAGTGGTTGCACCAATTTGCATTCCCACCAATAGTACACATAGATTCCCTTTTCTCCAGATCATTGCCAATACCTGTTATTTCTTGGTCAATACTAGTCATTTTGAAAGGGTCAAGGTGATAGCTCACTGTGGTTTTGGTATGCATTTCTCTGATTAGGGATGTTGGCCATTTTTTCCTGTGTCTGTTGGAAAAATGTCTATTTAAGTCACCTTCCCATATTTAATCAAATTGCTTAGAGGGGTTTTCGGGGATGTGCAGTTCTTCATATAGCTGGTAAAGGGTTAATATCAAAAATACATCATTCACAAATATCTTTTCCCATGCAGTAACTTGCCTTTTCATTTTATTGATGCTTTTGTTCACTGTGCAAAGTGAACAAGGATTTCTATTTTGGTGTAGTCCCAGTAGTTCATTGTGGCTTTTGTTTTCCTTACCAGAGGAGAAATATCCATCAATACATTGTGAAGGCCAATATCCAAAGATTACTGCTTTTGTTTTCTTTCAGAAGTTTTATTGTTTCAGATCTCATATTTAGGTCGAATCCATTCTGAGTTTATAGAATTGGTTCAGTTGCATTAGTAGCCTGCAGCTGTCCAGTTTATCCAGCACTATTCATTAAAGACTGTTTTTCCCCCTAGAATTTAATGTATAGATGTTTTTCCTCCCTTTTCACAGATTAATTGATCCTATAAATGTGGGTTCATTTCTGGACACTCTATCCTGTTTCATTGATCTGTGTGTATCTTTGTGCCAGTATCTTACTCTTTTGATTTCTATAGATTTGTAGTATATCTTAACCAATCTGATACCCTGTTTTTTGATTGGAACATTTAGTCCATTTACATTCAGAATAATTAATGAAAGATATGAATTTAGTGCCATTGTATTACCTATAAATTTACTGTTTCTGTAGATGGTCTGTTCCTTTCTGTTGTTACTTTTGGTCTTTCTCTTTGCTCACAGGATCCCATTTAATATTTCTTGCAGAGCTGGTTTAATGTATACATGAATTCTATTGTCCTGGAAACTCTTTCTCTCTCCTATTCTGAATGACAGCCTTGCTGGATAAAGTATACTTGGCTGCATATTTTTTCCCATTTAGTACCTTGAGTATATCATGCTAGTCCTTTCTGGCCTGCCAGGTCTTTGTGGGCATGTCTGCTGCCAGCTTTGTTTCTACACTTGTAGATCAAGAACCTCTTGTCCCAAGCTGCTTTCAGGACTTTCTCTTTATCTCTGAAATTTTCAAGCTTCACTATTATATGTCGAGGTGATGACCTGTTTTTATTGATTTTTTTGAGGAGAGTTCTCTCTGCCTCCTGGAATTGAAAGCCTGTTCCTTTCCCTAGTTTAGGGTATTTCTCAGGTAAAATTTGTTCAAATAAACCTGCTCTCATCTCTCATCTCTCTCTCTCTCTCTCTCTCTCTCTCTCTCTCTCTCTTCTGGAACCCCTATTATCCAGCTATTATTTTGCTTAATGGAATTGCCAAGTTCTCAGAGTTTCCCTTCATGATCCAATCATTGTCTTTCATCTTTTCAGCTTCCTTATTTTCCATTATTTTGTCTTCCATATCATTGGCTCTCTCTTCTGCCTCATTTATCCTCACTGTTAAAGCCTACATTTGTGACTGCATCTCAGTAATGGCATTTTTTAAAATTTTAGCCTGATTAGATTTCATTTCATTTATTTATCCAATAAGGGATTCTCTAGTATATTCTATGCTTTTTTCAAGCCCAGCTAGTATCTCTAGAATTGTTGTTTTAAGTTCTAGTTCAGATATCTTACTTATACCCATATTGATTAAAACCTGGCAGTGAGTACTACCTCTTATTACTTCTTTTGGGGTAAATTTCTCCATTTCATTATATCAAGAAGGAGAAGAAGAAGAAGAAGAAGAAGAAGAAGAAGAAGAAGAAGAAGAAGAAGAAGAAGAGAGAAGGAGAAGGAGAAGGAGAAGGAAAGACAATAACAACAACAGGGGGTAAAAAGAGAACACAAAAATCCAGAAGAAAGCAAAAACAAACCAAGAGAAAATCAAACAAGAAGCAAAACAGAACAAAACAAAAAGCCAGATCATGGTGTATTTTGGCTTGTTAAAAGAAACTAGATCCAAAATAGGAAATAAAGAAATAAAAACTTATTTATATACAAAAATAAAATGAAATAGAGTGAGAGGAAATCAAAACTAACATATATAGAGAGAAATTAAAATTTAAAAAGAATAAAAGAATTGAAAAATAAGAAAATAGCTGGGAAAAAATAAAACTGAAAGACTAAAGAATTTTAAAAAATATAAATACCATATACTGTTTTCCCCAAGAACTAAAGTTTTTATAGTTTTCTTTGATTGGTAAACTTTGTGCTAGCCAGTTGTTCCTGCTGGTCTTGTGGGACAGGGACCTATTGAACTGATTCTCAGGTGCCCTTGTGCATGTGGAAATATGTCTCCCTTGCCAGGGGACTGGGTCCAGTGTAAGTTGCTCTGCACTCCACCACATGATGTTGTTTTCCTCCCCAGAGACTTTCTGCACTGACGAGGGTGATGAAAATGGTGGTGCCCCCCTCTACAGTCCCAAAGCTGAAACTCCACCACCATCCTCCACTCTTCAGTGGGCCTTCACAGGAAATCAATCACTTTTGCCCCTTGGTTTCTCTCCCAACTCTCTTTTTACCCAGCCTGTGACTGAGCATTTATCTCAGGCATGTGACTGAGTTTCAAGTTTCCAGATTTTACAGTCTTGCAGCATGGACCCATGCTGTCTCTCCTGAAGGAGGGATGGGGAATCTCCCCATACTTCTGCCTGCTGAACCGCTTCCAAGAGAGTGGTCCTGCAACTGTGCAGTGATTAAGTTTATGGCAACACCGAGCAGAAAGCTGGTACCTAGACTCACTGTTTGTGGCTGGCTTCCCCTAGCCCCATACCTGGGAACTCTGTTGCACTCAGGCACCCCCATCCTTCTTGTTACCCCAGGAATCCTGAGATCATGTTGTCCCATCTGGGATTCCACCCTGCTTCACCACCAAGCACCTTTAAGCCAGAGACATCCCCCACTGTAGCAGACTTCTAAAAGTTCAGATGTTGTGTTCTCCTGCTTAGTAATACTTTGCCATAGCCTCCTTAAGCCAGCTCCCTCCTCACTGCATTATCCTCTGATATATCACCCCAGATTCAAGTATCCACACCTGCTACTTTCCCAAAACTGGTAGCTTTTCTGTTTGTAAAATTTTAGCTTTTCTTTTCTCAGATCTCCAGTTGATTTTGCAGATGTTCATAATGGTTTGATAGCTATCTAGCTGAATTCCAGGGTCCAGACAAACTTAGGGTCCCCTACTCCTCTGCCATCTTAATCCCTCCTCCTGGTAGTATATCTTAAAATGTAGGATTGTGATACCTCCAGCATTATTCTTTCTCAAAATTGCTTTGGTTATTCAGGATCTTTAATTGTTCCACACAAACTTTAGGATTATTTATTCTATGAAAAGAGCTGTTCGTATTTTGATTGAATCTGTAGGTTGGATTTAGCAATGAACATTTTAATAAAATTAATTCTTCCAATCTATGAGCATGGAATATCTTTCAATTTTTTTGTATCATCTCCAGTTTCTTTCATCAGTATTTTATAGTTTTCAGGGAATAGGTCTTTCCCCGCCATGGTTGTTTATTCCTAGGTCTTTTTTTTTTTTTTTTAAGATTTTATTTATTTATTTGACAGAGAGAAACACAGCCAGAGAGGGAACACAAGCAGGGGGAGTGAGAGAGGAAGAAGCAGGCCTCACACCAAGCAGGGAGCCTGATGTGGGGCTCAATCGCAGGTCTCCAGGATCATGACCTGAGCCGAAGGCAGTTGCTTAACCAACTGAACCACCCAGGTGCCACCTATTCCTAGGTCTTTTATTCTCTTTGGTGAAACTGTAATTAAGTTATCTTCCTTTTCCTTTTCCTTTTAAATGCCCGAGTGGCTCAGTCATTGGTCATCTGTCTTGGGCTCAAGTCATGATCCCAGGGTCCTAGAGTCAAGCTCCCTGCTCAGTGGAGAGCCTGCTTTTCCCTCTCCCACTTCCCTGTTTATGTTCCTCTCATACTGTGTCTCTCTCTGTCAAATAGATAAATAAAGCCTTTAAAATAAATAAACAAACAAACAAACAAATAAATAAATAAATGCAGTTCCATGCTCAGTATAGAGCCCAGCGTGGGGCTTGAACTCATGACCCTGAGATCAAGACTTGAACTGAGATCAACAACTAGATACTCAACCAACTAAGCCACTCAGGCATCCCTGGAATTATTTTCTTAACCCCCTTCTGACTTTATTTTTAGTGTGTAGAAACACTGCCAATTTCTGGGTATTAATTTTGTGTCCTGCAACTTTACTAAATTTTTCCATTCTTACAGTTTATTTAATAAACTCTTTGGGGTTTTCTATGTACAGTCTTATTTCATCTGCAAATAGTGACAGTTTAACTTCTTTACCAATATGAATGTTTATCTTGTCTGACTTCTGTAGCTAAAACTTCTAGTACTATGGTGAATAAAACTGGTGAGACACATCCTTGTCTTGTTCCTGATCTTAGGGGGAAAATGGTTTTTCACCATTTAGTATAATGTTAGCTGTGGGTTTTTCATGTACAGTCTTTATAATGTTGAAGAATTTGACCCTGTGCACATTTTTTTAATCATTTAAAGATAGTACAGTCAGATTTTTTTCCTGAATCTATTGAGATAATTATATGGAATTATCATTTCCTCTTAATGATATATGTCATATTTTTATATGCAAAAATTCGTTTCTGGAGTAAATCTCACTTGACTCTTTTGTATTGTGAATTCGGTTTACTAATATTTTCTTGAGTGTTTTTGCATCTATATTCATCAGAGATACTGGCCAGTAGTTATCTTTTTTTATAGTGTGTTTGCCTAGTTTGAAGAACAGGGTAATACTGGCCTCCTAGAATGAAACTGGAATTTTTCCTTCCTATTCCGTTTTTTGGAATAGTTTGACAAAAATAGGTTTAAACTTTTCTTAAATGTTTGATAGAAGTAACCTGTGAGCCTATCTGGTCCTGGACTTTGGTTTGGAGTTTTTTGATTACTGCTTGAATTCTTTTTAACTAATAATCAATTTGTTCAGATTTTCTATTTCTTGCCAGTTCAGTCCTGGAAGATTGTATGTTTCAAGGAATTTATCCATTTTTTTTCTAGACTTCCCCACTTTTTGGCATATTATTATTTGTAGTATTTTATAATCCTTTGTATTTCTGTGATCTTGGTGCTTTTTCCTCCATTTCAGATATTTTTTAGAATGGATTTAAAAATTTTTTTGTTTAAATTCAATTTAGTTGGGGCACCTGGGTGGCTCAGTTGGCTAAGCGGCTGCTTTCAGCTCAGGTCATGATCCTGGAAACCCAGGATCAATCCCCACATAGGGCTCCCGGCTCGGCGGGAAGCCTGTTTCTCCCTCTCTCACTCCCGCTGCTTGTGTTCCCTCTCTGGCTGTATTTCTCTCTGTCAAATAAATAAGATCTTTAAAAAAAATAATAAATTCAGTTTAGTTAACATGTACTACATTATTAGTTTAAGGGTAGAATTTAGTGGTTCATTAGTTGTCATTTCTGATTTCGAGTTGCCTCTTTTTTTCTTCATGAGTTTGGCTATAGGTATATCTTTTTTTTTTTTTTTTTAATCTTTCCAAAGAACCAGCTCTTGATTTCAATGATCTTTTCCCTTGATTTTATTTTTTTTGTTGTTTGTATTTCTTTGTTTGTGTCTATTTCTTTCATTTCTACGCTAATATTATTTCTTACCTTTTAGTTCTTTTAATTATAAGGTCAAATTGTTTATTTGAAATTGTCTTCTTTCTTGATATAGACCTAGATTGCTATAAACTTCACTCTCAGAAGTGCTTTTTCTGTGTCCCAGAGTTTGAACCATTGTATTTCCATTTTTATTTGCCTCCATGTATTATTTAAATTTTTTCTTGGATTTCATTCACCTATTGGTTGGTTAATAGCATGTATAGCCTCTACATGTTTGTGTTTTTTCCAATTTTCTTCTTGTAATTAATTTCTAGTTTCAGACCATTGTAGTTGGAAAAGGGTGCTTGATATAATTTCGATTTCACCAGCAGTTTTGTGGCCTAATACATAATCTATCCTGGAGAAAGGTCATATGCACTTGAAAAGAATGCATACTCTGTTTTTGGATAGAATGTTCTGTATATATCTGTTAGGTCCATCTGGTCTAATGTGTCATTCAAAGCTACTGTTTTTTTTGTTTTGTTTTATTTTGTTGTATTGATTCCTGCCTAGCTGATCTATCTATTTTGTAAACAGAGTGTTCAGGTCCCCTACTATTATTGTATTTCTGCCAACATCTCGCTTTTTGTCTATTAATATTTGCTTTATATATCTTGGTGCTCCTATATTGGATGCATAGATATGTACAAATGTTATATCATCTTGTTGAATTGATTCCTTTATCATATAATGCCTTCTTTGTCTCTTGCTTTAGTCTTTGTTTTAAATTTCATTTCTCTGTTCTAACTATTTCTACTTCAGCTTTTTTTGTTTCCATTTGGATGAAATATCTTTTTTTATTCCTTCACTTTTGGTGTGTATGTGTTTACATTTAAAGTAATTTTTGATAGGTCTGTGTTTCTTGTTATTTTGTTAATTGTTTTCAGGTGTTTTGTAGTTCTTCTCTGTTTCTTTCTTCCTTTCTTGCTTTCTTCCCCTGTGTTTTGATGTCTTTCTTTACTGTTACATTGGCTTCTTTCATCTTTTTTTAATGTGTCTACTATATGTTTTGATTTGTGGTTACCATGGGATTCATGTAAAACATCATATTTTATAGCATATAGCAGTCTGTTGGGGATGGTGGGTGATCCGCCCCTCCCGCCATGCCCAAGCCACTGGAAAACTTTGGTGGAGGTACCTGTGAATGTGAATGAAAGCCCCTCCAGGCTTTCCCTACCACTATCCAGAAAGCCCCATACCCTGTGGGTCAGGGCAATACATCCTTTGTGTGCTTATTCGAGACAAATAGTTTCCTCTTGGTAATCATATCTCTGTATCTTTTATTTGTATTCCCTGATCCCTGTGCCTCAATGGTCTCAACTTCTGTGAGTTTAAGCAATCACTCTGTACCTTGCAGTAACAATACTAATCCTGTCTCTAGGGCGGGTGCAAAAGCAGTTAAGGTTTAACTGCACCACCCAACTTCCTCACTTTTGAATAATAAAAGCCTGGGGCCCTTGACAGTCAGGAGACTGAGAGACAAAGGCAGGGAGCCTGAGAGGAGGCAGCAAGAGAGCCTTAGAGGAGAGAGCAAGAGAGCTGGGAAACAGCAAGAGAGCCTGCAAAGAGACAGAAGCAATGCGAGGAGAGAGCAAGAAGCAAAGAGAGACAGAAGAAGAGAGAGAAGTAGAGCAAGAAGACCAAAGCCAGAGCTAGAGCTAGAGAGCCAATGCTAAAAAGCCAGAGCATGCGCCTGAGCCTGCTTCATAGGTCTCTCCTCACTGACCTCGGGTCTGTCAGCTTGCATTAGATTTCCGTGTCCGTGTCATTATTTCGCTCACCAGATATCCCGGGGTTCAGGACCCACATCTCTGCCGAGGCTGGCCCCCAGCGGTGACAGCAGTCCATATTAAGTTGGTCACTTACATTTGAATCCATTCTAATGGATCCATTCTAATGGATCTAATCCCTTCTAAATATACTACATATTTACTACCCCCCCACCATATTTTATGTTTGTAATGTCATAATTTACATCTTATTGTTTATCCTTTGTATATATAATTGATTTCCAACTTTTGTATTTTAACCCTCATACGGGTTTTATAAGTGAGTGATCTACATTACTATATGCTTGCTTTTACCTGTGTAACTTTTTTTTATAATTTTTTTTAACCTCTACTTATCTTTTCTCTCCATTTAAAGAATTCCCTTCAACATTTCTTGTAAGGCTGGTTTAGTGGTGATGAACTTTTATAACTTTTTTGGGGGGAGGGGACTCTATTTCTCCTTTTATGCTGAATGATAACTTTCCTGGATAGAATATTCTTGGTTATATTTTCTCCTTTTTAGTTTACTTTGAATAAATCATGCCACTTTCTTCTGGTCTACAAGATTTCTGCTGAAAAATCAACTGATAACCTTATGGGGTTTCCTTGGTGCATAACTTTGCTTTTCTCCTGCTCTTTTTAAAATTCTCTCTTTATCTTTAGTTTTTGCAGTTTTAGTTATTATGTGTCTTGGTGTGAATCTCCTTTGGTTTATCTTGTTAGGGGCTCTCTGTGCTTCCTTGACTTAGATGTCTATTTCCCTCTCCAGAGATGGGAATTTTTCAGCAATTAGTTCTTCAAATAAATTTCTGCCTCCTTTCTGTCTTCTTATGAGACCACTATAAGGCAAACTTAGTCTCAGTGGTCCCTTAACCCATTATCAATTTTTATTATTTTTTCTTTTTGCTATTCAGCTTGAGGGTTCTCCATTACCCTATCTTTTCAGATCACTGATCCATTCTTCTACATCCTCTAAACTGCTGTTGATTCCCTGTAGTATATTTTTTCATTTCAGCTATTGTATTTTTTAACTCTGACTGGTTCTTTTTTACATTTTCTATCTCTTTGTTGAAGTTTTTAGTACATTAATCCACTCTTCCCTCAAGTCTGGTGAATATTTTTATGATCATTACCTTGAACTGTTTATCAGACATATTTCTTACCTCTATTTCATTTAGGGTTTTTTTTCCCCTGTAATATTGGCCTGTTCTTTCATTCATGACATATCCCTTTGCCTCTTTGTTTTGTCTAACTCTGTTTCTATGTATTAAATCAGCTATGTGCCCTGGTCTTGAAATTAGTTGCCTTGTGCCAAGGATGTCCTCTAGTGCCCTATAGCACAGTATCCCTCATCAGCAGAACTGGGCACTTCTGGAGTATCTCATGTGTGGACAGCATGCTACTTCCTGTTGTGGTTGAGCTATAGATGCTGTGGGAATGCTGATGAATGGGGCTGGACCTCAGCCCAGCTGGCTGCAATGACACACTTTCCCTACTGCAGGCACACTGGGTAAGGTCACTACCTGAGCTTTAGAAGCTTATGGGCTCACTGGTGGGTGCAGCCTGGCTGCTATTAGCCACTGTGACAGCTATGTGCACACCAAAGCAGAGGGCTTGTTCACTGCATAGCCAGCTAAGAGATCCAGCTGCAGGAGATGTGAGGCACTGGTGTCTGGGACTATGCTCCCTGCACCATCCCCAGGCCAGGAATCTCTTTGGATGGTTGCCAGTCCTAGCCAGGTTGCCTGCCAGACATGATTGGGCAGGAACTACTTTGGAAGGAGTACCTGATGGGTTGGGTGGAGCAGGTTCAGAGGGAATGTGGGAGAACTTGGGGTATTATTAATGTAAATCGAAAGTGTTATAACTGGCCCCTCTAAGGATCCAATTATCTAGGCTAGCGGAGAACAAGGGAAAAAAAGCAGGGAAAAAAAAGCCCATCTACCCCTGCCCTTTTGTTCTAGAGAAATCTGTAGATCCCTACTTCTCTAGCACACATCCTAAAATTAACCCAAAAACTCTCCTTCACTTAAATCCCAGGTGCTTTTCAAACTGCTGCTTCTGTGCTGTGTCTTGAACTGGTTGTTTTTTAAGGGTGGGGACTTGGTATTCTATCACCCTCTGACTCTCCCAGAGTTAAGCACTGCTGATTTTCCAAGTCAGACTTTATGGGGACTTGTCTTCCCAGTGTAGGTCCCCAGGGTTATGAGTTCCCAGTGTGATGGATGGGGGATGGTGCGATCTGATTCCCTTCTGGTACTTGTGATGTCCCTCTTGTCTGTTGTTAGTTGCACTGGGGGGTTGGTTCCTGATGGTGTCTCAACCACTCCTACCTTTTTTGAGGTCATCTTCTCTATGACTAGCTATAGAAGATCTGTTCTGCCAGTCTCAAGGCATTACAAAAGTTAGTTACAGTATATATAATTGTTGCCTTGGTGTGTACAGGGGACAAGATGAGTTTAGGATCCTTCTATTCTGACCTCTTTCCTGTACTCCCTAGCTTGTGGTTTCAAATTCCTAGTGATTACATTTTTTTCCTCTATCCACAACCAAGTCCACGACTGAAAAGTTTCCCTACTCTCCTTTCAAAAGACATTTTTCTAGGCCTCTTTTCCTTGAGATTGTTATCTTTAAGACTTTCTGTGACCATGACTGATTTGAATTCCCCCCTTGCTCAGACTCTGGGCCATCAGAGACTATTAAGATTCCCATCAGTCAGGGTAGCCACTGGTCTCAGTATTAGCTTATGTGAGCATTTTTGCCCTCTGAGGCCTTCCCTTACTCTACTGCCACCCTACCCATGCATGTTAAAAGATACACCACACACAAATATTCATATTCTAGTATTGCTTAGTGTTTTATCCTTGAAGATGATTTCAGGATTTTCCTGCCCAAGAAATTATGCTGACAGATTCCTAGGTGAATATTACACTCAAATTTCAAAATCACTAGACCATGTATGTCAATGGTTTTCAGTTCCCTGGGGCCCAATCTTAGTTTCAAGTATCAGAGTTTTTGTATAAGGTTTTCTCTAATCATTCTCAAATCCTTTTTTATATACTTTTCCCATATAATGTATAAAATATTGATCATATGCTACCTTATATTACAATAATAATATAAGGCATTGTTTGTGCCTTATGAACCCATCTTTGAAAGTTCTTTCCTTATGCTTTGTAGCTCCTTTTCCTTTTTCCTCCCCACCAGAGACTTGCATGGAATAATTGCTACAAAGTATCTGTTGGATGACTGCTTTGTTCTCTATTGTGGTAAAAGTTTTCTCAGATTGCGTCCTATCTTAAATACTACAAGAAGGACTAAATTCAAGTATCATATAATGATTTGACACAATGCATAGCAAATTCTTGAGACACAGTGAAGGTAATATCTTACTGTAAGAAAATTAATGGCAGGGTTACATTTTTATTACTTTTTCCTCTCTGACTTATAATAATGGGAGAAGAGAAAATTCTCAAGCCTTGCCATAGAAGCCAACTTTAGAAATTTTAAAAAATGATGCAGTTTACAGGAAGTCAATTTTAATTCAATTTAACAAATATTTATTGATCCTCCTTTACCTGTGAGATATCATGGTAGGTGTTCCTCTTGAGAAAATGTCTGTTATAAAGTGAATACATCAGTAAGAGTTTTTGAAGGCTGTGTGTTTTGCTTTTCTCTGCTGTTAAAATACTGCAGCAACCAAAAATGAAGAAGAAACTCATCACTTCCATCTAATCCAGAACTGAAGTCTAAATCTTTATGTCCTGAGCAAACTGCCACAGAGAGCTTCTTGATGTTCTGAGTACTTTATATTGCAACTATAAACCATGACTAAAGAAGGGAAGAATCCTTTTAGCTCTCTAAAGTATTCTCTACCAAGTTGTCTCTTATTTATGGCTTTTTAATGAAATTTTTCATGTGCACCAAAACATAATCTTTCAACAAAGAAAATGCAACACTGAGACCCAAGCACTTTATAATATAGAATCTACTAGTGAGCATTAGTTTTTCTAGGTGGGATTATCTAATGGACTTCTTTGAGCTGGGGTATGAGATTTTTTTTAAGTGAACATCCTATTATTAACTCTTCCATGGGATACAAATTTTCAGAAAATTCAGAAAACATTTTAAACTGTCCTCTTTTTCTTATGAATGGGAGATGAGTTTTAGGTACTCATAGTTTTCCCTTCTGAAAGCACACACAGAACGGCCATCAAAATGAAAGGGGTATTTTATAGAAAGTTGTTCAGAGAGGAAAGAAAGAATACAGATGTGTTTTCCACCTGTGAAGACTTTGATTTAACAATAAATTTAGTTATTCCATAGTTTCCTCATCTCATTCCTCATTGCTGTTATTGTGCAGGGTAATTTTGGTTACAAGTAGGACAGCCTGGCTCAAATTCTATACAAAATTCTATTGTATAGAATTGGTCTATACAATAAAATTTTTATATTACGTAACAGGAGACCCAGAGGTAGGACTAGCTTAATTGCTTGATTCAGCAAGACCACTGAAGACCCAGGTTCATTCTTCCCCCGCACTCAGCAGTCCACAGAATCTGCTTTACCCTACAGCTCATTCCCTTCTTAATTACAAGCTGCCAGTGGCAAACACAGTAACTTATTTACATTTGACAGGAGAATGACTACTCCTCTCTCACTGTGAAATAATAACCCTTTCCTTAAATTTGATTCAGCCAATTCATAACACATGTCAATCTCCACATGAACAAAATTTCCTGGGCACCAATTGCTCTGATTGGCTGATCAAGACCCATTCCTGATGAAGGGATAAGATGAATATCAGAGCAAATCCCTTCTGCTAGGGCTTAAGAAGGGGAAAATATATTTGGAGGAACAGCCAACAGCATCCATAACAGTCATCTAATCCTATACTGCTGAAGAATAGCATTAGATATCCTTTTCCATATCTGGGTAAATTGTGCCTTTAAAAGCTCTATTGGCAGCTTGTACCAATAGAATGTCTGTACAGAACTGACCCTGAAATGTTCCATTTTCATTTTATACAAAGTGTCCTATTTGTCAATAGTTGTTGTAGAAAATACCATCTAATGCGTGTGGTACACAGATGTCAAAGGGGTGCCTGAGAAGAGAGGAAGTAGTTCCAAATTAAGAAACTGATCAATGATTAGATTCAAATACCTATGGAAGGTCAAGAAACAAAAACACCAGGAACAACCAAAAATGGTTAAATAGATCCATAAAAAAGTGTTTTATTGTTTCTAATGTTCACAGTGAAACATACTTGGAGAAGCATCTCTTCTCAGCTCTTTAAGTTCTACAGGATGAGAAAATATTTTTCCTGCAGACATAAGAACAGAAATTACTGTGCATTGAGAGGCTGTAACACGTTAGGCATTTCCCAGACAGTATCTCATTGGTACTATGAGTATAAGCCCATCACTGGCAGAAACTGCTCTATCCCTAACACCTACTGCCATGCCTGGCATAAATGTAATTTTAAGAAATGTGTCTGAATGAAATAATTCTCACAAAAATGTTATGAAACATTATACTGCTGTTTCCTCAATTTGGCTTTAAATGTTTAAGCAATTTGGTCAAGTGATAGAGCACAGATTAAAATCCAGCCTTATTCTCTTTTCTTCCCCACCTGCAGAGGAAATAGATGGGAGAAGATAAATCCAGTGACTTGGTGATCAGATTTTTTTTCATTCTTTAAATATTCTTAGCACTAGTACATTCGTTAGGTTTTAAAAAAAGACATGCTCCAAATACATCAGATGATAGCGGTGTATTATAGGAAACACAGGGAGAATAGAGACTATTTCCAAACTGGCGCCTGGAGCCTAGAGGATAATTCACAAAGGACATGTGTCCAGTGCCTATGACCTTGCCATTGTGCCTGTACCTACTGCCATTGCTCCTGATACTGCAAAATGATTTTTTTGTTGTTGTTGTTTCAAGTGTAAACTCTCCAGGATCTGACTAGATCAGCAGCTCTGTCACTGTCAAGTGGAGTCAGCCCAGCTGGGCAGGACTCACTTGTCCTTCCACCTGATCACCCACTGACTGCCTTTAAGTTAGATGTCGAATTCGACGTGGTTACACGGGAAGGAGTTACAAGATACCAAACCAATGATGCTTCAAAGGAAGACTAGGGACAAGTCATACATTCTTAAGATATCCAGGAAGTCTGTTACCAGTAATTTCCTCTTAAAAGAATCTTACTCATTTTATTCAACATACTAGAGCCTCATAGAACATGGAAGACTGAGTTGTTATAGTCAGGAACCTGAGGTATAAATATTGGATAAAATGAAAATATACAAAAAAATGCAAAACTTTGTAGGCTCAAACATCTATATAGCCTTTACTCTGTGTTAGGTGTTCTAAGCACTGAACATGTATACTCCCTTAATCCTCACAATAACCCGTGAATTCAGTACCAGTAACCTCAATCTACAAATAGAGGGGCTGAGGCACAGTGAGGTAAAAGCATTGCCGGAAGTCCCACAGCCAGTGCCAGTAAACTCGTCTCCAGACTACGGGCTTTTACCACACTGTCATCTGTTTTAGTAGGTAACTGAACTTTGTAGGAAGCAATTTCCAGATGCCAAACATTTGGAGGCAAAAAGCAAAAGCTAACGTAGAGAGAAAAAGCTGATACCCTGTGGTTCTGGAAGTCAGGACTATGAAAAGGGACTGTCAGGTCCGAGCTGGGATTCCGGTGCCTATAACAGGAAGACATGGAGAGCTCACAAGCAAGTTCATAAAAAGGGAACTTCAAAGTGTGGTGAAAAACTCCCTATAGCTAGAGAAATGGCGAGAGGTTCTAGTCCCTTAGAGATTTGGGTGATGGGAGATCACTGAAAAGGAGACCCCCCAGGTCTCTCCCATGTCTGAGTGTGGGCTTCTAATTTACACTTTGCATGATTGAGAAACTGCAGTTAAAACCCAAACCTATCCCCAGACTCCTCAAGACAAGCTTCAGGCCACTCTAGAGACAGTCGCACAGAACTCCCACAGAATAGCCCCAAACGTACCAAGTTCCCGTTCATACAGGGTTTAGAACTTAGTAAGAAATAAGTCACTAGACAAATTTCAGTGAGGGCAGTGAGTGTTGTGATAGGAAATGTATGCAGTGTTGGGAAAATTTAGAAACAAAGTGACTAAAGTCATTCAAATATCAAGAAATGGCTGAGGACATAGCCATTAAGCTGTCATCTTAAGTGTATGTATTAGTTTGCTAGGGCTGTGGTAATGAGTACCACAGACTGGTTGATTTAAGCCCATAGGAACTTATTTTCTCACGGTTCTGGTGTAAGTCTGAGAGCATGGTGTCAGCATAGTTGATTTCTTCTAAAGTCTTTCTTCTTAGCTTGCAGATTGCCATCTTCTCCCTGTGTCTTCATGGTGTTTTCCTTTTGTGAGGGTCTATGCCCCAATTCCCTCCTTTTGTAAGGATACTAGTCAAACTGGATTAAGGCTCAACCCAATGACCTCATTTTTTTTTTTTTATTGTTACTTAAATTTTTTTCCAGTGTTCCAAGATTCATTCCCCATTCCCCACACCCAGTGCTCCACGCATCAGGTGCCCCCAGTACCCACCACCAGGCTCTCCCATCCCTCCACCCCCATCCCTCCAAGTCCCTCAGTTTGTTTCTGTGTCCAAAGTCTCTGTTGTTTTGTTTTAACTTACTTCTTTAAAGACCTTATCTCCAAATATATTCACAGTGAGAGTTACTGAAGGTTAGAACTTCAACATGAATTTTTTTTATTAACATCATGTATTATTTGTTTCGGGTACGGGTTTGTGACTCATCAGTCTTACACAATTCGCAGCACTCACCATAGCACACACAACATATGAATTTTGAAGGAACCCAATTCAGATATCCACTTAGATACAATGTACAACACAAAAATCTCGGTGATTTTAACAAAACATGGAGAAAAAAAAAATGGGGAAGGAGGGCTGAAAAAATATATCTTGTTCGGGAGGGAATACAAAGACTTAATTCTAGACATGAAGTATATTAAAGTAAGTTTGTAAATCTTATAAAAATTCACTAAAAAAATAAGCACAAGATGCATAGCTTGTACACTACTAGATAAGAAAAATTGGCAGAAAATTATCTCCAAGAAAGAAGGAAAGGAGAAAAGGCAAGAACCCATAACAAATAAAAAACAAAACCACACATGTATACATGTTCAAATACTAGATAATATATGTGCCTTATATTTTTATGCATATTAAGTTTATATTATAAGAAAGAGGGTCACCTCGTGGTTCAGTTGGTTGAACATCCAACTATTGATTTTGGCTTGGGTCACAATCTCAGGGTCATGAGACTGAGCTGAGTGGGGCTCTATGCTAAGGGTAGAGCCTCCTTGAGATTCTCTGTCTGCCACCCCCAGAGAATCCCCCACCCTGCTTGTGCTGTCTATCTCAAAAAAAAAAAAAAACCTACATATATTAGGTAACATAATTAATGTGAATAAATAAAATTCTCTAGTTAAAAGTCAGAAAAATCTTACTAAATTTTAAAAAATTTAATCTACCCTTGTAATGTTTCCAAGAAACTCATCTGTAAAATAAAAGAGAGAAAGGAGAAAAAAGACCTAGGCAAAACTGTCCCAGCCAATCATTTGGCAAAAAAAGGGATTTAAAGAGCATTAAATGAGCCATTGAAGGATTTTTCTAGAGACATTTTAGGATAAAAGGTTTATTCCATCCAGAAGATACAGTAGTCCTGAGTTTGTATATAGAGAGATCATCAAAATATGTGGATTAAAAGTTTTTAGACTAAACTGACAAATCCAAAATCACAGTAGGTATATTAAATATAATTTATTTATTAAATTAAATATAATTAAATTAAATATATTAAATATATATTAAATATAATTAAATTAAATATAATTCTATCAAAAATTGTCAAATTTAACAGACAATAAGGACAGATGATCTAAATAACATAAATATATTTAAAAGGTATATGTAGAATTTAACATTCCTCAAAATAACTCTTTGCTAAAGAGAAACTAAAAACCACAATTATCCCATTTACGATTGCACTAAAAACAACAAAATGCCTATAAATCAAGTTAACCAAGCTATATATAGAAAACTATAAGACATTAATGAAAGAATTTGAATAAGACACAATAATCTACAGATTCAGTGCAATCCCTATCAAAATACTAATGACATTTTTCACAGACCTAGAGCAAAAATCTAAAAATTGTATTAACTAAAACCTCAAAGAGCTAAAGTAATTTTGAGAAATAAGAACAAAGCTGGAGGCATCATCCTTCTGATATCAAAGTGTACCACAAAGCTATAGTAATCAAAACAGCATGATATTGGCATAAAAACAGACACCTACATCAATGGGACAAAATAGAGCACCTAGAAATAACCTACACATGTATGGTCAATCAATTATGAGAAAATAACCAAGAATAAACAATGGGGAAAGGGCCATCTCTTCAATAAATAGTGTTGGGAAAATTGGACAGCCACATGCAAAGAATGAAATTGGACCACTATCTTACACCATACATGAAAATTAACTCAAATGAATTAGATATGTAAATGTGAGTCCTAAAATTTTAAGACTCCTGAAAGGAAACACAGTAATACCTTCGACATAGGTCTTGTGATGATTTTTTTAATCTGATCCCCAAAACAAAAACAAAGGGGGTTACACTCAAATGGAGCTTCTACACAGTAAATAAAATCATCAACAAGATGAAAAGTCAACCTACCAAATGGGAGAAATATATTTGCAAACCATCTGTCCCATGAGTAGCTAGTCTGCAAAACATAAAGAATTCATGCATTCCAATGGCCAAAAACTAAAAATGGGCACAAAATCTAGATATTTTTTCCAAAGAAGATATAGCCAACAAGCACATGAAAAGGTACTCAACATCATTAATCATCACGGTAATGCAAATCAAAACCAAAATGAAATTTCACCCTCTTCTGTTAGAATGACTATTACCAAAAATATGTGTTGGCAAGGATGTGGAAAAAAGGAAGTCCTTGTGTACTATTGATAGGGAGTGAATTGATACGAGCACTATGGAAAACAATATGGAGGTTCTTTTAAAAACTATAGTTACCATATGTTTCAGCAATTCCGCTTCTGGGTGTTTATCAAAAGAAAAAGAAAACGCTAACTCAAAAAGATATCTGCATCCCATGTTTGCTGTGACATTATTTACATACAATAGCCAAGATACTGAAACAACCCCGGGACCATCAATGAATGAATGGGTAAAGAAATTGTGATGTGTGTGTGTGTGTGTGTGTGTGTGTGTGTGCGCACCTGCACACAATGGAGTACTATTCAGCCATAAAAAATGAAATCTTGCTATTTGTGATGTGAATGAACCCTGCAGGCTTTGTATTAAGTGAAGTGAGAAAAAGACAAATACTATGATGTCTTATATATGAAAGTTAAAAAAAAAACTTACAGAGAGCAAACTGGTGGCTGTCAGAGGCAAGGGATGGGGTCTGGGAGAAATGGGTGATTTTTTTTAATTTAAATAAGTTGAATTACAAAAACCTGAAATTACCAACTTAGGTCTGAATATTAATAAAAATATTCCCTACTAAAACATAACAAAGTAGATCTAAAGAATGAAGTATATAATTCATAAAGGTAGAAGTAGAAATTATGATATATACATATATACACAAATATAACATCAAGAAAAACAATGATTTTTAAAAACCAATAAAATCTTTGGAAAGTATTATTAAAGAATTTATATTTAAAATCACAAATAACATTAGGACATAAAAGGGACAAAGCTACAGATAAAGACAAGCTGTTTTAAATTATAAGACATTTCAATTGTTATAATTTATAAATATAAATGGTTTTCTAGGAAGTGTAAACAACCAAAATTAACTCAAAAAGCCTGGAAGAAAACTGAATAGACCACAAAGTAATTTAGAAGGTAGATATCTAACCCCCAACTGCAAAAAAAAAGTAAAGAGTTGGTCCCACCTTGAATAATTTTATGGGTGTAATCTACAAAACAATCAGGGGCATAGTTTCTGTGTCATTCAGTCTGTTGAGGCCATTACAAAGGTGGGATATTTCCAATTTTATGAGGATAGCTTAATGCGATACCAAAAATCAAACAAGGGAGATTCAAAGCCCATTTTTTTGGTTTACAAAATTTATTTTTTTAAACGTCTCCCTTATGGGAGTATATTTTTTTAAACGTCTCCCTTATGAGGTATAAACTCCAAAATAAGACACTGGCAAATAGAATCCAACCATTTATTTTTAAAAGTGTTTTAAAAGTTAACATGTTAAGTAAAAAATAAAAGCAAATAAGTACTATAAAATGCTATGAAACCATCATGTGTGAGTGTGCACATGTGTAAATGCGAAAGAGTCAGGAATGGGTCACAAAAAATTAACAATGGCCACTAGGGAACAATGGGAAGTTTGGTGTGAGAGAAAACTGGAAGGGGAACTTTATTTTGTATCTGCAGTAATATTTTCATTTTTACAAGCCTAGATTTATAAACTGGTTCTGTAATTTACAAAGAAATCTAGAGTTTAATAATGGACTCAAATTCTGAAAGTTCATTCCAAGACCCAGAAGGAAAAATCTGGAGCTTCAAATCTTTGTCTTTCCAAAGGAATCTGAGGACTCTCCAGTCGCCCATAAAGCACATTCTTCTGTAGGTGTTGCAGTCAAGGCATAGCAATAAATATGGTAGGCATCAGCTTTGAACAGCATAGTCTTAGAACTCTAAAATGGGAAGGCAACAGAGTTAATTGCTTACTCCCTTGATGAGAAAACTGTAAACCCAGACAGACTGTAAAATGTTAGAGAAGGTACTCTCTTGCCAAATACTCTTCTCTGGGTGCATGTGTTCTCATTATGCATTTAACAATACTTTCTAAATTAATTAAATATGTTTAACAGGGTCATTCATGTGGTTGCTACTGTACATTGGGATCAGTAATCAACTTGTAACCTGGTGCATAAATGCAATATGGTGTATTTAGCAACATAACCTTATTTGTCCTGTAAGGCAAGGGGACAAAATTTAAGTTTATCATGAGTGAATACAGAAATACTGGGTAATTAGTTATCTGGAATATTCTGCATTTATGTAATATCCTTAAACTCTGATTTAAAATGCCTGTGCTCTCTATGAAAACTTTACTTAGGTTCTCATAGAAGTATAATTGTTTTTTGTCTTTAAGATTTTATTTGTTTATTTGACAGAGAGAAACACAGATAGAGAGGAAACACAAGCAAGGGGGAGAGAGAGGGAGAAGCAGGCTTCCTGTCGAGCAGGGAGCCCGGAGCCCAATGTAGGGCTCCATCCCGGGACTCCAGTATCATCCCTGGGCTGAAGGCAGGCGCTTAACGACTGAGCCACCCAGGAGCCCCTTCCTATTGAAATATCTGATTTGCAAATACATACGCATATGAACAGCTGGTTGCCCAGTCAGCTCTCTAACCTCAACCCCTTCTCATATCTTTGATTCTCTCAACTTAATCCCAAAGGGTAGCCAAGGGGTCTTGAATTGATGTTGCCACCTAGCGGTTGGGAAAAAAAAAAACCTCATCAGTTATAAGGAAAGCCTCTCCATTCACCTTCAATAGTTGTGTATAGTTGTGCATAGCATCTCTGAGTTCCAGGATCTACTGTACTTGCTGAAACCTTCCTGGTTGTAGTACTGAATTATTGTTTGCCACTTCAAAAAAAATTCTATCATATCTAGGGAGAGCAAGCTTTCTGTTTGATGGAACAAATGGGGCATTTCAAAGGTATTTGGTTTTACACGCTGAATAGAGTACTCTGACTGGTTTTGGTTACTGGTTAGTCTAATAAAATGGATTTATAAAATATGACATTACCTAGGTTTTCCTAAATAACTTTCCTTATTCCCTGCTCTCTGATAAGTAATTGAACAGTAATAAACACATTTCTCAAGTCACACCTCAGAATTTTTAGAAGTTGTAATGAAGTGGACTTTTTGTGATAAAAGTGACAAACGTGGGTTTAAGTAATCACTCTCAGAGGTAAATAATCCTAGGCATGGTCACCTTTTATCCTGTACTCACAAAAGATGAACCAATTGCCAGGTTGAATTATCCATCATTTAAAAAAAGAAATCTTCCTATGACTGTAAAACAGCTAAAGATTGCTTTCTTTGCACTCTTGAAGAGCTGATAGAGGTGATTTCCAGCAAGCTGCCAAGTGATCCATCCCTCAAAAACAACCATATCACCCAGAAGAGTTGCCTTTCTCTTCCAGGAATTATATTGGGTCAGGTAGAGGAGGCCAGGATATGATGAATCCAGGAAAAATAAAGGACAGAGAATTGGGTACCAGGAATGAAAGAGAAAGGGTGTAAATTACATTTAAATTCTAAAGGTCATACTTGGAGTTATTTCACAGTGGCTTACTGATTTTTTTTCCTTGCCACTACTTTCTTTTATTCTTTCTGGAAAAATAGATTTCATGACATCGATTACTGAGGGGTCCTTTTGTGTGATCCTGAGGAAACTAAAGTGACATATTAAGATAGTAGTGCCCAAAACATACAAAATTATCAATAAGCCAAGGGCCTTTTAATGCATAGATCTAAAGAAGACATAACAGGATCATGTGAAATAACAAAGCTAAAGTGATAAGAAATGAACACACAGCCCTAACAAATAATTTTCCAACAAATCTGGGATTCTCTCTTGGGGCTCAGTGACTTTCATATTAATATTACATAGCCTTGGACATTGCTATTCACCTGAGTAGTAAAACCATAGAAAAGTATGCATTCTTACTCCAGTATACCTTTGAAGTTGAAGAGATAAATTGTGGATGAACTGCTAGAGATTTTGTTGCATGCTGTGTGTTTGCGTATGTGTGTGTGCACATAGTATTAATCTGTTTTATCTTGACATTGTAAAAATGCTGTAGAGGATTATGAAAAATATTTCTGTGGAACTCTATTTAGTACAGGGAACTCTTACATTTCCTCTAGAAACCAATTATTCTCAATGATCTCCTTTATACCAATCCATTAATAAATACTTAATAACTACACTCTGTGTAAAACACATTGAACCATTTGTGATTATTATGTACCTGAACCATGCTTTGCAACCTGTCCTCAACATGGCATAGCCACAAATAATAACAGCTGTCTGACACACTTTGGGGGGAGGTCACCACTATAGAGAACTCTCTGGCAGGTAGCACGACTCATCCAGTCTTCTTAAACAATTGAAGATCTTTACTGAAATAATTTTTAGTGTTCAAATATAATATCAGCTGTGGTACAATTTTAATGGCAGTAAAAATAATTAAAATTTTATCACTTAAAAATTTTATAGCTGTTTATACGTTGTGGTACATTTGAAAGTGTTGGTGGCCCTCCAATTTGGCCCCATACGCACTTGGGAAGCTCTGTACCACAGAAACAAGACGGCCCATAGAGATGGTTACTGTTCTTGGTATAGGAAGAATCCAAACCAGAAATTTTCCATAGTGTATAGATTTCATATGTTCTCTTATTTAAAGTCACATTCCTTTTCAGCATTAAGTTTTTAAAAAGAGTGTTTTTACTTCTGTCATCAGAAGTTTCTTATTTGATATCTGTTCTGAACTATTCATAAAAGTCCTTGTCCCTGTTACCCTTGTTCCTGTGTTTCGGGCTTTCTATGCTTAAGTGTGAATATTTAATCTTTAAAAGCTGATGGAAAAACCAATAGTCTTAAGGCAGGGGCAAAAAGACCAATGTGGAGCTCCTGGGTGGCTCAGTCAGCTAAGCCTCCAACTCTGGATTTCGGCCCAGGTCATGATCTTGAGGTCATGACATCAAGCTCCACGCTCAACAGAAAGTCTGCTTGAGATTCTCTCGCTCTCTCCAGCCCCCTGCCTTTATCTCTCTCTCTCTCTCTCTCTCTCTCTCTCTCTCTCTCTCTTTTTCTCTCTCATGCTCTCTCTCAAATAAATCTTAAAAAAAAAAAAAAAAAAGAAATGTGACCTGAGAGTAACAACTGGATTAAAAAACTTGGTATTGGACCAGCCCAGAGTTTTGCTCTTTTTCTTCCTAATTATAAAGTTAATTTTTTAAAAGGTTAGCAGATATGGGGCGCCTGGGTGGCTTAGTCATTAAGTGTCTGCCTTCAGCTCAGGTCATGATTCCGGAGTCCTGGGATCGAACCCCACATCGGGCTCTATGCTTGGTGGGAAGCCTGCTTCTCCCTCTCTCACTCTCCCTGCTTGTGTTCCCTCTCTAGCTGTGTTTCTCTTTGTCAATTAAATACAATCTTTAAAAAAAGAAAAAAAAATGGTAAGCAGATAGAGCTGGCTAAATTAGTTTTGAAAGGTAAATAACACCATTTTTTCCCTTTCTTATAGTGATAAGGTGATTAGACTTACTCCCAATACAGAAGAAGAAGCAAATGCACTGAAGAAAATATACCACCAACTTAAGGTAAGGGAGCTTCCACTCACTTATCCCTTTATGCCTATAATGTGTTTACAGGGCTTTCCTGATGGGAGTTGAATAAGTGGAATTAATTAGCCAAGGGGGGAAAAAACACTAAGAGATATAACTTGAAAGAGCTTCTAAAAGATAAGTTAAGGTTACTCAAAATATGATGTATCTTGCCCAATATCTATTTATGAGTTCATTTATTTTCCATCTCCCTTAGTAGAATGTAAGCTTCATGAGAGAGCTTTTGTCTGCTTTTCTCTTTGCCATGATGTCAGTGTCAGGAATATCCCACAAGTTCGGTAAATGTTTTTTTGCTGTTTTTAATGAATGAGTGAATTTCATTTATAATTTTCCAGAGCTTCATTTTTTAAAATTTTCCTGCTGATCATCTATACTTCCATTCTAATTAAATTCAAACAGAAGTGAATTGAGGAAAAGAAAAGAAACTCAAGTTAATTAGTTTTGGTATGTTTCAATGGATCTGATAAGAGAATTCTGTTGGCAAAGATTGAAGGACTCTGATTATTCAATCTTAGGTGAATTTTGTGGATTTTAGAGACAGAGAATTTCTTATCTCCCTAATACTACATATAATTGAGTATTAGCTTTAGCTACAAAGTTATGATCAGAAGTGTAGTGATGGGCTCTTTTCTAGGCCTACAAAGAACAGAGGCAAAGCCATAAAATATGGGCTGGTTTAGCTTCTTTTTAATGGTTAGCAAAACAGACTACCAAGAAGGCCTCCTTAATCTCCAAAATGGGATAGAAAAACATGTATCCTAAATACCTGAATATGCTACCTAGAGAAGATGTTAGGGACGTAAGAGACAAGGGGTAGACTCAGTGGCTTCTGGAGATATTTATAATTATCAAATTTTTGGTCTTTTATTATTGGCTTGATTCTTCTCTTTGACATCTTTCCTTCAAATACTGAAAGTACCTGCAAATGAAGTATTGAACTTGGAATTTATTCATTTCCTTTCTTTTTCCTCATTCCCAGCTTTTACACATGCACTGTCCAATTGAAGCTTGGATCTCATTACAAGGGCTCAAAGTGAAAATGCAGGACCTCACCCCAAATTGTGGTTATATCTGGTACCAGAGAGACTGATCACCAGACATTTCGTAAACCTCTTCTTCTCAAAGGAATCTCTGCTTCTTGATATGGACATGAACTTTCCTATGATCATTAACCCCATTATAGTCTTTTCAGCAGCAATATCTGAACACCATCAAAACAGCCCATCAGGGACTCAACATTTGCAAAGAAGCAAAGCAGTTTTCAAGTAGAAGCTCCCATCTCCATTAAAATTGTTTTTTAGATACACCATTTGAAAAAACAAAATAACTACTTTACACCATGGAATCCAGTGTTTCAGGAAACAAATATGCTTAACCAAGTATAGGGGAAAAAATATGTGTGATAGAATGCCCCCCACACACCATTTGTAAATATATTTATATGGTAGGCCTTACAAAGTTATAGAAATAAAATAGCATAGTTCTTTTTGTGATAAGTACTCATCATTATCAAAAGTAATAAAATTTCATCAGTGAGGACTGGAGGGTTATTTAAAAACTTCTAAATCATAGTAGACTGGACAAAACAACATTGAGCATAGAAAGGACAGAGACAGTCCACAGACACTGATGAGAACATATTATATTGTACCCTTTTCTGTACACACTTCTGTATACACTTTAAAAAAATCCTGCATGTTTTCATTTAGTCCTTGAGGAAAGTTAGTAATCTGGGTCAGGAAGTGGTTTGGATATGAAGGAGCTTAGAGGACAACTATGAGAAGGGAAGGAAAGGGGACTGGTGAGGAAGAGGGGAGAAGAGTGAAGGGAAGCAAGGGGGTTAGTATTAGAATGTTGACAATGCTCTAGTAGTTCCACACCAGAGAGAATTACATCCAGCCCCTCTGAGTCACTCTGTTCCAGCCATGTTTGAGTGCTTTCTATAAATTGTCTCCTTTTAACAACTCTATGAGATGGATACAGTTATTGCTATTTTATAGCTGAAGAAATTAGGAGAGAAGCCTCGTGAAAGCCTGCATTCTGCCTCTTGTCTGTTTACTCTGATCATTTTCCCAATGGAGAGGAATAAGGCCAATTTTGCTGGGCAGTGGAGGCTAGACTCAATGTGGACATTGCTGTGTTTTCATTTACTTTAATCCTTGAGTCACCAGTACCTCCAGGTTCAGAGATTTGCAAACTCACAATTCATCCAATAATCCTACTCATAGCTATGATTTATGGTAGCAAGCAGATACAAAGCAAAACCAGCAACAAGAAAAATCACATGCATGAAGTCTTGGAAGCACAGGCTTCCAGGAAGTATTTCTCTGTGGAATTACACAGGATATTCTCAATCCCCCCAATAAGGAGTTGTGATAACACCAGGGAAGCTCATTATAGACTTAGTGCCCAGGGTTTTCATTGGGGTCTAGTCACATGCTCCCCATCCCCACCAAGCACATACCAAAATTCCAGATTATCCAAGGGAAAGCAGGTGTTCAGCATGAACTATATTGTTTGCACAGTTTAGGTGTGCAGTGGAACCACTCTTCTCAGTTAGATTTCAGGAGGGATCCTACCACCCTTTCCAGATGTCAGCTAATGGCCACATTTGCAAGTAGGG
>PITA01022785.1:0-29648 GCA_004023965.1 Spilogale gracilis | reverse complement strand
ACAGCAAAGGAAACAATCAACAAAACAAAGAGGCAACCCACAGAATGGGAGAAGATATTTGCAAATGACACTACAGACAAAGGGCTGGTATCCAAGATCTATAAAGAACTACTCAAACTCAACACCCAAAAAGAAGATGAACACATCAAAAAATGGGCAAGAGACATGAAGAGGCACTTTTCCATAGAAGATATACAAACGGCCAACAGACACATGAAAAAATGTTCAGCGTCACTAGCTATCAGGGAAATTCCAATCAAAACCACACTGAAATACCACCTTACACCAGTCAGAATGGCCAAAATTAACAAGACAGAAAGCAACAAGTGTTGGAGAGGCTGCGGAGAAAGGGGAACCCTCTTACACTGTTGGTGGGAATGTAAACTGGTGCAGCCACTTTGGAAAACAGTGTGGAGGTTCCTTAAAAAATTAAAGATAGAGCTACCCTATGACCCTGCAATTGCACTACTGGGCACTTACCCCAAAGATACGGATGTAGTGAAAAGAAGGGCCATATGCACCCCAATGTTCATCGCAGCAATGGCCACAATCGCCAAACTGTGGAAAGAGCCAAGGTGCCCATCAACAGATGAATGGATAAAGATGTGGTACATATATACAATGGAATACTATGCCTCCGTCAGAAAGGATGAACACCCAACTTTTGTAGCAACATGGACTGGACTGGAAGAGATTATGCTGAGTGAAATAAGCCAAGAAGAGAAAGTCAAGTATCGCATGGTCTCACTTACTTGCGGTGCATGAGGGGCAAACTGGAGGACAGTGGCAGAAGGAAAGCAGATGGGAACTAGGGTAATCTAGGGAGGGAAACGAAACGACAGAGACTTTGAACACAGAAACAAACTGAGGGACTTGGAGGGAGGGGGGTGGAGGGATGGGAGAGCCTGGTGGTGGGTACTGGGGACACCTAAAGCGTGGAGCACTGGGTGTGGGGAATGGGGAATGAATCTTGACACACTGGAAAAAAAAAATTTTAGTAACAATAAAAAAAAATAAATAAAAAAAAATAAATAAAAATGAAATGTAGAAGTCAGAGGGGTGGGTGGTAGAAAATGCTCTGAGCCGCTAGCTGCAGAGAGGAAAAGTTACCAGGTTGCCATGCGATTTTGGGGTTCATGAAGAGAGAGACAAACTCTCCCCCCACCTCCCCTTCTCCCCCCTTCCCCCTCCCCGCCCCCTAGACAGTGTGCAGATACGATGAGGTGGTCTATGGGACAGGTCAGTACACGGGCAGAATCTCAACAAATGTTGTTTTATTTTCTCCTTGGAGGCGTCGGTTCTAAATTTATTGTCGTGTGGAAGTAAAATGAAGACATGGGGTTTGTGAACTGGGTAGGTTTTCTGTCGGAATTTGGGTGGATTGCTGCTGACCTGCTTTTGGTGAATAAAGCAGGGCCGTACTCACGTCCTTCAAGTGATTTATGGCTAAGCCATTTCTCTAAGTGGCCACACTGGCTGGCTGACAAGCCCATTGGCAGGAAGAGTCTGGGGGGAAATGGTAAGAAGATAAACATTGCATCCGATGGTGTTCCTTCTTTAGGCTCTTGGGTGAAGGTTGCCAGCAGAGGCTCGGGTTCTGTCTCAGGCAACGCCCCTCTCCCCGAGGCTTCCCTGCCTGCGGCTTCCCAGCAGTAGGCGTTCTTGGCGACACTTTTAAGTCTCCAAGTTCTCTGACAGCATTGGTCTCCCTCCCCACCCTCTTCACCATTTTTCTAGGGCAGGAAAACTGGTCTTCTCTGGGCCTCCTGCTTCTTTCAGATTCCAGCCCCGAGGACTGCCTTTAACGCAGCCCAGGTATCTATCAGCCGAGAGATCAGTGTTAGAGCTTCTCTCTCCTCCCTGGGCATTTGAACCCGAGAATCCCAGAGACTCAGGACATGGGATCACTTGAGGGCAGGTCCCCCTGGTCCCACTCCCAAGCCCGCCCAGGGCTGATGGGGCTGCCTGCCCAACCGAGAGAGATTTCCTAATTCAGACAAGCTGGCTGCTTCAGGTGCGCAGGTGCGAGCGAGGCTGGAGGTGGGTGAGCTCGGGGCGCTTTGGCACAGAAGGACTCTCAGGAGAAGGGTGGGTGGGGGCCAGGAGGGGGAAACTCAATCACAGTGCAGGAGGAGGGAGGAGGCTTTTAGTCAAAGTGCCAGTCACCGGGGGCAGCTGATTGCATCTCCTTCCTGGTCTGGTTACAGCCCCCCCCCCCCACCCCGAGCGCTCAGGAGAAGCCTGCGGTGGATATCAGAGAAGGTGGTCCCAGGGAGCCGGGCTGGGGCTGGCAGGGGTGGCGGGGACACAGGGGAGGGAGGAGGAGGGAAGGGGCAGTAGGACGCCAGAAACAGCGTTTTATAGTTTTGCTTCAACTCATTCTCTTAAACAGGGTTGGGATGGCTTTCTTCGCGGGAAACTGGTAATGCCCCAGAAAAGAGCCATGTCTTTGAAGAACATGAACGTGAAGTTCTCTTTCTTCCGGGCACATGGTGCCCATTTCTGTGGCTTCCCCCCACGTCTCAGCTACCCCAGTCATTGCTTACACTTGGCTTGCCCTTGCTAAAAAATGTGTGGGACCTTCTCTTTCCTTCAATGAGGGGCTGGTTACTGAGGGCACCTGATAGCCCCGCTTGGCCACAGACAGCACGCCGAACCCCGTTGCAGACCCCTCTCTCCCAGGTGGCAAAGGAAAGGGAGGCGGTGGGGTTCTGGGTGAGTCTGTTGAATTCTCTGTTCATGGATGTGGAACTAAAGCAAAATGCCGCTCACTGTCCGTGCCATCATCTTTCCCCAAAAAGGAGGCTTTTTTTCTTTTTTGAAATGGAGGTTTTCTCCAGGCCTAGTGCTAATTAAATGCTTTGTATGCATGATCTCAATGATCCTCACTGTAATCCTACAGATGAGCATTGTTTTTCATTTTCCATTTTGCAGGTAAGGAAACTGAGGGCTAGAGAGTTAAGTCACACACATAAAGGAAAGGCATAGTTGAGGTGTGAGCCTAAGCTTTCTGACTCCCAAGCCTCTTGACATGAAAGTGTCATTGAGTTAGTAATTGGTATCTCTCAGCACTTGGGACAAGACCCCATAGCCTCTTCTTCATTCAGGCATCTTACTGAAATAGTTCCACTATCCACCACTGCTGGGGATGGTAACGTGTAAGGGAAGGCTCTGGACCCGAGGAATGTAAGCTGCTGGCAGGGAGCTGAACCCACCACTAAACCCCAGTGCTATAGGAACAGGGATGAAAGAATATTGACTGACCAGGCCAATGAGTCATGGTGGCTCAAGGAACCTTCCAGAGAGTCACAGCATGGCCCAAGGTCCTATGGGAGGCCGGGGTGGGGGGTGGTCTGTATGGGGGGATCTCGGTTGGGCTGCATGGAGCCCAATCAAGAAAGACCCCCCCTTTGTCAGGAAGAGGGTTTGATTTTAACAAGTGCTCTGTGGGGTTTCAGGTGGGGGGGAGGGGATGAGATCACAAAGGTAGGTGTGGCTTACCTCACTGGATAGACCCTTCTGTTTCCAGACCTCTGTGTGAGCACTCCTTTCTCCAACCTTGATCTGTTTCCAGGTGATTTTTCTTCCTGGTCTCTAAGTGGGCAGTCTCCTCCAAGGAGAAGGCCTGCCCCCGTAGGTCCACAGCTGCGCGGGGCTGCCTGGGTGCTGAGGAAGGAGAGCCTGGGCAACTGGGAGGCTGACTCGAGCCTGCAGGGCTGATGAAGCCACAGAGGCACCTGAGGAGTTCTGGGTGAGGTCTCCTTGGCTACACGTGAAAGTGTTTCATTTTCTATGCAGGGAGGGTTGTTTGTTTCCCATTTCCATAATCTTAAAAAATGTCACATGGTGAGAAAATTTAATTCAGGCCAAGGAAGAACTTGGAGATGAGATCTCAAGGCTTTGCCCAAGGATTTGTCCACATGGTTTCTACGAGACAGACAATTATTATGGGTGGAAACCATCCATGGAGTCTTGGGAATTCTTTTCCCATGTGTCCCATTAAGGTGGGGAGGCACCAAGACAGCCCTGATCAGAAATGAAAATTAGCAAGCATCATGTGCACTTTTAACTGTCATTTTGAATGATTTGTGTTCCTTGGGTGGCCTCCCAACCCTTGTGGCCCTGCGGACTCTGAGTCAGCTGGACCCAGTTTTCCCAACCATGACCCCGTTGGCACGTGGGCTGGGTCATCCCTTGTTGCGGGGGCTGTCTTGTGGATTGTAGGCTGTTAACAGCCTCCCCATGCTTTACACACTGGTAGTAGTACCCCGGCTGTGACGATGAAAACTATCTCCATGCATTGCCAGTGTTCCTCAGGGAACAATGTCACCCCGGCTTGAGAACCACTAGTTTCACCTAGATTCTAAACCTAGCCACTTTAACTTCTCAGTTGCCTGGTCTTTGGCAAGTTATCAAAACTCCAAGAAGTCCCAGTTCACCCTCTTGAGAACTGCTGATCAGTGTGCCTGCCCTTCAGGGCTGCTGTGGGTTTCTGCTCACCAAAGGCTGCTCACTCAGTTCTCAGGAACGCCAAGTGTATCTTTCCCACCCCCAACCCATGGTGTAGGAACTCTTTCCATCACACAGAGAGGGTCTCCAAGCCCTCTCTATAATGGAATGGCCAACGAGAGCTCTGTAAAATACAAAAGGGGTGCACTCCTCGCTGACCAGCAAATAATTGCCTGGGGGCAGCTACTCTGTGTTGCTATAGCTCAGCATCCTGTGGATACCCACCACATCCGCTTTAAGCTGATTGGCACATTCCTAGTTGCTGCCTTCCTCCTCCTTCCTTGTCTGCTTTCCATAGGTTCCGTGCTAGAAGGTGGGTTTTCTTTTTTTCTTTTTTGGAAACTTGCTCTCTGTGTCCTTTGTTCCCTCCCCTCCCGGGCGTGCACAGTGCACAGACGGTTAAGGGCATTCGGCTTGGCTGCCTCCCCAGTCCCGCTAGACTACCTCGGAGGGACCGAATGAAATTGATAGGACTAACATTACATTGCTCAAATCCCCAAAGAAAGAGTAGCCGGGGCGGCGAGAAGGAATGACCGTGGAGAAAACAGCTGTGAAGGGCAGCTCTTGGTTTATCTTTCATGGAAAGAGAGACATAATGAATTCTAAATGAAGAGCAGCGAGAGGTAGGGTAGTGCCTCAGTCTGGTGGGGCTTCCGCAGCCCAAGCTGGTGCGGTAGAAGTTCTGCCGGCCATCTCACTGGCATGGGGTCCTGAGACCTGTGTGCCAGGCCACGGTCCGGTAGGGGTGTTTGCAGACCTCACGGAAGAAGGCCATAGAAAGGCCTGGGAGCCTGCCTGGTGGTGGCGCTGCCACAGCCGGCTCAGGCCGTCTGTGGAGGGTGGGCCGTACCTACACAGGGTCTACACGCAGGCTAGGCCCATACACGGGGATCCACTACTCGGGGTCTGGCCTCAGAGGACCAGGCAGGCCCCTGCTTCCCCGCGTGTGCCTCTGTTTCTCCAAAAACAGGCATCCGCGGGTGCTCTGTAGGGGAGGTCATGAATCTGAGAGGGGGCTGGGCGTTGTGGGCAAACTGACCCTAACTTGAAGCTTAGCTTATTTACCTTTCCAGTATGAGATCCTCAGCAAGTTACTTCATCTCTTGGAGACTCAGTTCCTTAATCTTTCAAATGGGGACAAAATAACAGATAACGCCCGGGAGAGTTTTTATAAGTTTCAGACAGAAGGTGCTGGGAGTCAAGCCCACTCTGGCCCGGTGATGGAAGCTGCTGGTTATTATTTGATGTGAAAAGTGAGGCTCAGTGCATGGAAGAGACGCGAGGGTTGTCACCGGGCCAAGGGAGTGGCAGCGTGGGGGCATGCACCCATGTGTTTCCTGGGACACAAAAGCACCAAGCCAAATGGCCCCTTGTGATGAGAACACGGTGACATCACAGAATGAGGTTTCCACATCCCACCCCTTCTATGTATGGATCACCACCCACAGCCCACTTTCTTCCAGATTCTCGGCTCCTGGTTCTTATGGAGGCGGGAGGGTTTCTTTCATCAGCTTTCAGGAAGCAGCCTTGAGTTGGGGACCTCACTGGTGAGAGAGGTAAGGTCCCTCACCAGGGCAAATTGGCTCACATGTGGATGGTATGTTTGGTTGGTGGTAAAAGCTAAAACCACATCATTCATTGTCTGAAATTAATGATCCACCTTGGGCCAGGAAAAGTTGAGGAAACTAAGTTTCCAGGTTGATTGAAAACCATTGTTTTGTCTCCAGCAACTCTTCCGTTGCTTTAAGGTTCTTGGATCTGAAAAGGCATGGGGGTGGGGGAAGGCGGGGATTGCTGCAGGTGGTGTGACCCGAGATCCGTGAATGTGAAGGGGGGGGCGACAGCGGGACCTGTAGGGTGTGGGTTCAAAGCCTGCGGCTGGGCAGAAGGATCATGGTGTAGCCTGACAGAAGGGATATGAGCTTAGGAGATATAGACTTGCATGGATTATAGAATTTTGACTCTGCTACTTGAGGGCTGGCTGGGTGGCTTGACCTCCTTGAGCCTCAGTGTTCTTATCTGCAGAATGGGAAAGCAGCCCCAATCTCCAGGACTGCTGGAGGAATGCGGTGAGACTGCAGGTGGCTGGGAGAGGGCCTGGAGGGAAGCAGGCTGTGGTATAGTGAGTGAGCTGCTCAGGATGGAATCGCAAGCCGTGATGTTGCCTGGCCCTTCCCTTCCCCATGAGGCAATGTGCACAGCACCTTACAGTTGTTACTTACGTAGTCCTGTGAAAGGAGTAGGTACAGGGTTCTCTGGGAGCTGGTCTTTCAAGTATAGGAAGATAGTGGTTTTGGATGCCCAGGGGACCCAAGCCTCCATTTTATGTGACCTCTGCCTGCATCCGTAAGTGTACCTCTGCCCCCCAGACGTGCGCTCTTCAGTCTTCCTGGGACATATTAAGTTTCTTGCCCCAGTGTCTTTGCACATACGGACCTCTCTGCTTTGGATCTGCACATATGTTTGACTTTTTAAATTAAGCTCCAGGCTGCCAACTCCTCAGGGTGTCCTCCTTGATGAAAGGGCTTAAAGTAGCCCCCACTCTCACCCAGCAGCCGACCCCCCTTCACTTTGTTGCATCAGTCCGCTTGATTTTCTGTATCACTCAGTGCTTTAGGCAATGGCTTGTTCATTCATTTGAATTCTCCCCCAACTACATTCTGAGCCCTGTGTGAGCTCAGATCCTGTCTGTCTTGTCCATCCACCTGTCTCTAATGTCATTGTTGAAGAAAGGAGCAAAGACAAGCATGAATTCTGTACCTAGTGGTTTGCCTGCCTTGGCTATTGAGTAGGTCTCCATGGGTGCTGGTCTCAGTCTTCCATGGGAGGGAAGCAAAGAGGGTACCCTCGCAGTTTGCGGTAGGCATGCACTAGACACTGGGTGGGGAGGTGTGGCAGTGACTGATGGAGGGTAGGGAGCCAAGTGTGTGTATTTCTCACCTCGCTGGATCCAAGAGTCTTACTATCCTGGTTCTACTGGAGTCCAGCTCTCATCTCTGACTTGAGGGATGAGATGGGCCAAGGGGAGAAGGGAGTCGAGGGCCACAGTAGGATGAAAATGTAGGGCATCCAATGAATTTCAGATAAGTAACAATGAATTTTTTTTTTACTGTATGTCCCAAATATTTTGTGCTCATGCTAAAAACCATTGGCTGTATATCCGAAATTCTAGTTTGGGCATCTTGTATTTTATCTGGCAACTTTTTTGAGGAGACTCACAAAACGATCCCGTGTCCTCTTGCTCAGATTCATCGAAAGGGGCTGCTCCTCTGGGCCACCTCAAGGGCATTTCCAGTAGTCGCCATGGGACATTCTTTTGGGCCAGAAGTTCCAGTGCCAGGCCGACACAGAGCCCTCCAAAACGGCTAGCTATGAGGGGGAACGCCTTCTAGCCGCTGTGAGTCCTGCAGCTATTTTTCTGAGGATTGCCTACTCAGGTGTTACGTCAAACTCTCTTACCCCGGTGCACATGTGCATCACATTCTTGTTCTTGGGACGCTGTGTTCTGTCTGCCACCATGCCTGGCTCTCATGCTCATCACATGTTCTTCTTGCTCTTGTCCCCAGAATGGACCTTAGAGATTTGATTCAAGGTTTGCGTTTCATTTTTAGACATTTCCTAAGGGGAGAGGAGGAGCGAAATTAGCCCTGGCTTGGTTACCTTCGACTCCACTCTGAGCCTGGGCATCTGCATTCCTTTCCTGCATCTACTCCCTTCACCCAAACTGCCTTTGCACTCACGGATTTTCCTGTGGTTGGCCCTCCAGGGCTGTGGGGCTTTGTGGAGAGAGTCAGGATGGCCAATGCTGTGGACTGGGTTTAACCTGGCCAAGAAGAAGGTAACCGTGGTTCTTTGCCCAGTTCTGGGTGGGGTAGAAACGTTAGCAGGTTCCCTTTCAGCAGCCAGAGTCATTTTGTAAGGCTGGTCTTCGCTGCGTTGGCACACTGTTTCCACTAGGAGAGAGCTTGAGACCTTAAGTCTGGGTGGCTGGTCCTTCTCTGTCTCAGGAAGGCACATTGCCCTCCAGACTTGGGGTTACAGGCTTTGGGCTTGGTCAGCCTGGAGTCCACATCCCAGTCCTGCAAACAGCTAATGATCAAAGCAAGCCGTCCACAGGCAACCTAGCTTACACTGTCTCCTCTAAGAGCTAAGATCTCGTCTAGTGGAAAGTATCCTTAATGTTTTATTCCTTTGAACGCCCATGACTGGGATCAGCTAATGTAAGTTCTGGGGGCCAGTGTGAATGGAAATATGGGCCCTATGTTAAGAAAAATATTAATAATTTCAGGGTGGCTCAGTTGGTTGAGCCTCAACACTTTTTGGTTTTTAGAAGATTTTATTTATTTATTTATTTATTTATTTATTTATTTATTTATTTGGGAGAGAGAAAGAGAGAGAGCATGCGTGCATGAGTGGGAGGAGGGGCAGAGGGAGAAGCAACTCCCTGCTGAGCAGGGAGCTCCCTGTGGGACTCGATCCCATAACACCAAGATGGTGACCTGAGCCAAAGGTAGACGCCCAACTAACTGAGCCACTCAGATGTCCTGAGGCTCTGACTCTTGATCTCAGCTCAGGTCTTGATCTCAGGGTCATGAGTTCGAGCCCTATGTATTGGGCTCTATACTGGGCCTGGAGCCTACTTAAAAAAAAAGTACTAATATTTTTAAGACAGTGACAGCAGAGCATGAAGCCAACTGTCGGGCCTTCTGAGTGTGGCACCCTGAGTGACTGAACGTGTCACATGCCTGTAAAGTTTGCGGTAGTTATGACCACTTAAGGGCATTTGAAGGTCATAATAAGGAGAGTCCTGAGGTGCCTGGGTGGCTCAGTGGGTTAAAGCCTCTGCCTTCAGCTCAGGTCCTGATCTCAGGGTCCTGGGATTGAGGCTTGAGTCAGGTTCTCTGCTCAGCAGGGAACCTGTTTCCTCTGCTTTCTCTGTGCCTACCTCTCTGCCTACTTGTGATCTCTCTCTCTGTCAAATAAATAAATAAAATATTAAAAACAAAAACACAGAAAACAAAAACAGAAAAACAAGGGGAGTCCTGGTTCAACATTTCCCGTCAGCGTTCTTTGCATAGTGGGAGCCATTTGCCTTGGTTAAATGGCGCCATCATTCTCTTGTCATTTTCCTTGCCTGTTAAGTAGGGACAGCTCACGCTGTATCCTTGATGCAAAGAAATAGCTCCTGCCATGTGTGGATGCTCTGGAATTGTTCACGTGTTGCCCTCCTGTCATCCGGTCCTGGATCCCTACTCACAGGGGAACGGAACATGGATCTTGTCATTGACCAGGAGCTGAGCATCAGAACACTGCTGAGGAGCACAGTGATGTTCCCCTGCAGCTCTGCCTCGGGACCCATGTACACATGTGGCCAGAATGCTCCCTCCCACCAGTTCTCCTTCAGACCGAATGTTTTCCAGGCAATGTCAGACACTTATGTCACCTTGCTGTGGGAGAGTCGCCTTCTCTACCCTGGGTGAAGTTCTTCCCGAGATGAGGTGTCCAGGACCAGTCTTGGAGGAAGGAAAGTGAGCTGTCGAGAACTTCAGTGGACGAGGCCGTCTGGACCCCTAGCATGATGGGAATGGATGGCACCCAGGGTACATCCTTCCTTGGGTTCTTAACATGTCTCAGAACTGCCTGGAGAGAGTTTTCCAGAAACAGGTGTGCCAAGTCCCCAGCCTCGGAAGTGCTAGACTCAAGGTATCTAGAATAACACTTGGCTTGAGAGTTTGACACTATTTTCAAGAGATACTGATTCTTATACTTAATTAATTAAGTCCTGCTGGACTCGTGTACCCCTTACATCTTAGAAAGAAGGGAGCTTGGAGGTGGAATTGTACTCTCCCAAATTCAGGAGTTTATTTTAGTTAGGGACAAAAATAGCATTCAAAATTTGAGGATTTTTAAAATAATAAAATCCTATCAATGCAAATGATAATAGTCCCAAGCTTTAGGCTCATTTAACCATCTTCCAGCAGAGCTGGTAAGAGAATTAACTACCATCATATATTTTGTCAGGTGAAAAATAGGACTAGAACCCGAGTTACCTGAATCCTGAATCAGTTTTTCTTTCCAGTATGTTCTCTTGTCTTCTGCTTTGCTTAGACCTAGGTCTGTCTGGTCAATGAACTGAATTGATCCACTGATAACAATACAGTCTGTATTAATGAGCAGCCTGATGCTCATACCTCCAAAGATAGTGTTTACTTTGTTTAGGAGTTTCGATTTGTCTTCATTTTTCCTTATTGTGAACACTCACTGGGCTCTGATGGTCCATTATCTGGGGGACAGAAGGCACAATTCTCTAAAAGGCAGTTGGTGAGATTCTGTTCCTATTTTGTGTGTTGGTTTTCTTTCTTGGTTAGGCCCTAGTGGATACTACATCCCATCTTCCTGAAAAGGTCATCATAATGACAATTGCTACTGCTCTGTGTGGCCCAAATATGTGTGATTTCCTAAGAAAAAGTAGCATCTTCTTAGTTCTTAAAAATAGTTCCCATTCTAGCCAAGTTTTGCACACTTATACCTTTTTTAAAAAAATCTTTTTTAAAAAATTTATTTGACACAGAGAGAGAGAGAGATCACAAGTAGGCAGAGAGGCAGGCAGAGAGAGAGGCGGAGAAGCAGGCTCCCTGCGGAGCAGAGAGCCAGATGCGGGCCTAGATCCCAGGACCCTGAGGTCATGACCTGAGCTGAAGGCAGAGGCTTTAACCCACTGAGCCACCCAGGCGCCCACTTATACCTTTTTGTACGTCTTCAATGAAGCACTGAAAAGGTCCTTTGCCCTGAAGGACAAATTGGGTGAAAGGCCCTATGATGAACACCCACCTTTGGAGGGGAACAGTCCAAGCTGTGACTGAGTGCAGACTGGTGCTTAAGAATATTTGGCATTGGCGTCCTATCAGGCAGTGAGCCCCCTCACCCAAGTACTTCTTCACTGCATCCGAGCGCCTGGAGCCATCACGCCTCCTGGCTTTGTGAGAGCTGGGATCACACCCGCCTAAGCACACAGATCGATTTTAGATAGGATCAAAGTAAACATCCATAATTTGAGGATTTTCTAAAAAAATAAATCCTATCAAGGCGGATGGAGACGGACACAGGCTTTGAGCTCATGCAATCATTTCCTAGCACTGACAAATGAGCTCGAGGCGCAAGTCAGCAGAAGAGTTTTTCCTGAAAAATGCACTGTGATATGAATCGAGGGGTCTGAGGAGCACAGTGATATTTCCCTGCAGCTCTGTCCGAGTACCCGTGTACACATGTGGCCTGCATGCTTGCTGCCCCCTACCCCCGCCATTCCTCAGCGGATGCCTCTACCGTCCAAGGGGCCTTTCCGTGTCACGCCCCATACGAGAGATGCTCGGCGTGTTTTAGTTCATTTAATTCACACAGCGACTCTATGAGAAAAGTGCGGTTATCACCATTTTATACATGGGGAACCTGAGGTACAAAGGTTAAGCCCAAGATTACAAAGCTAGTAAATGGCTAGCTAATCCATAGCATTTGGCAAAACAAACACAAACAAACAAACACCCCACAAAAAACACAAGCTGGATAACAGAATATGACTACATCAGTGTAAACTGCAGAAGGGGCAAGAGAACCTGTTCGCTGATTGTCCTGCTGTTGCTCAGTCAGTAGCATCTTTATGAATAGCATATGGGACACCAGGGTGGCTCAATTGGTTAAGCCACTGCCTTCAGCTCAGGTCATGATCCTGGAGTCCCGGGATCAAGTCCCACATCAGGCTCCCAGCTTCGCAGGGAGTCTGCTTCTCCCTCTGACCTTTTCTCCTCTCGTGTTCTCATTTACTGAGTCTTTCTCAATAAATAAATAGAATATTAAAAAAAAAAAAAGGGAATAGCATCGAACAGCATAGGCTTCTTCCTGTCTTATCCAGAGCAGCTCAGTCTTAAAGGGACAGTCACCCTACCCCAAGTAATGAAGTTTACATCCTTTAGATACATAGGGCTTGGGGAGAAGTTAAATTGTTGTTTGTGTGGTAAAGGAATTGAAATATTTTTCAACCAGGCTGGACTGAATACTTTCAATTACAGATTATTTGAAAACAGACAAAAGGAGGGAAAATGGATTGCCATCTGACTAAAATACCCCTGTCTGCACCTTAGTATATTTTCCCGTAATTCTTTCTTCTATTATCTGTATCAATTATCTATTGCTTCATATCAAGATTGTCCTAAATTTAGTGGCTTAAGATAACGGGTACTGACAACTGCCATAATTTGAGGATTTTTTGAAAAAATAAAATCCTATCAAGGCAGATGGAGACAGACACAGGCTTTGAGCTCATGCAATCATTTCCTAGCAGTGAGAAATGAGCTCTAGGTGCAAGTCAGCAGAAGAATTTTTCATAGAGTTTCTGCCCAGGGAGTCTCCCAGAGCAGTTTGGTGCAGGGAAGGAGTGGGGCTTGGGCGGCCTCTCTCCTGATGCCACCGCCAGGCTGTTGGCCAGGATTGCAGCCACTTCAAGGTTCAACTGGGGAAAGATGTGCTGCTGAGCTCATGCATGTGGTTGTCGGCTGGCTTGTCTCTTATAATGTGGGCCTCCCCATAGGTGGCCTCAGTATTCCCACATGGCAGATGCCTCCCATTTCCGCAGGGCAGCTTTTTGGCATGGCTTCCTCCAGAGTGAGTGATGAGAGGCGGAAAGTGTACGGAGAGACTGAACCCCAGACAAAAACGGCAGTCAGTCTTAGGGTTACCTTCCACCACCTCTACCACACTCTGCTTGTGAGAAGCAAGTCACTGAATGCTTCTCACAGTCCGGAAAAGAGGGTTTACCCTCTATTCCTTAAAAGGAAGGAGAAACAAAGGTGTGTGCATATCTTTAAAAGCAACCCGTTGTATCTTTAAAATATGTACTGTCGTAGTCCATATCCAGTTACTTTTTAACTTTTTTCTTTTAACACAATAAAAATCCTTTCCATAGTTGTCTACTATCCCATAAAGTGCATTTTCATCATTTCCCCTAGTACATTCCTGCTCGTATCTACATAACATTCTTTTTAGGTTGTTTCCTGATGTCTGTTACCAGAAGTGATGCTAGATGCACATTTTTGGTCATTGTTCTTTGCATTATTTCACTGGGATGGATCTCTACACGTGTGACAACACGGTCAAGCATATGAATATCTTTTAGGATCTTTTTTATACCTAGTGTTATTTCCTTTTGTACAGATCTGCTGTAGCAGTTACAAATGTTACAGGTCTTACCGGGATATATACATGGTGTGCAATAGACTCCTTAACCCCAGAAGAAGGGTGCTGGATGCTCCTTCACTATCCTGGTCCTCACATGCAGTCACTGACCTGATTCACACAAAGGGTCATGTTTTTCACGCAGATTATAATAAGCAGGCAGGTCTGGCTGAGTAAACTTATAGCAATAATACAATCTAGTATTATTACCTCCATATACAGATCAAACATTTCTTCTTCCATTTCAGTGGAAAATTTTTATTTTTATTATTTTAAAAGATTTTATTTTTAAGTAGTCTCTACACCCAGTTTGGGGCTCAGACCTACAGCCCCAAGATCAAGAGTCCCATCCTTCCCCAACTGAACCAGCCAGGAACCCCTTGTGCCTGGAAAATATAAAAAAATTATGGCCAAGATAGTCAAATTGTCATTATTTGTTCAAGTATTTCCTTGCCAAACTATAGTCCTATTATGAAAAGGGTTGCTCTTTTTGCTCATGATGTGGCATTTATTGACTTGTAATGCGCATATCACACAATTTCCTTTTCTTAGCACAGTCACAGAGTTGCGGACACACAATCACAGATCATGTTCATGACCCTAACCAGAAACCCAGTCCCCATTTGCAGTGTGACTCCATTCCTTTAATTTAAAAAGAAATCCTCACAAATATCTTCTTTTTATGGGTGCCTGAAACAGTTTTTGTGTCTCTTCTGTGATGTGATTATAAATATGAGGGGAGGGTGACTTGTCCAACACTCCAAAAAAGCTGTTGTCAGCTGATGCCATCGGTCCTGGCTTCAGGCGACAAGCTCTTTCCTTCCATTTTGCTTATACTGGGGAGTTAAATAAGGACTCCCCCCCACACCTTTAAATCTCTCCAAGTATGTATGTTTCAAATACCTTGCGTGAATCCTGGCCAATGTCTTGATGAAATTTTTAACAGGAAGTCAGGCCACAAGCTGAAAAAGACTTGTAGGCAATCAGCAACAGCCTGCCTCCAGGCCTCTCTTTAGGGGCCATAATTCAAATGCATTTTTAACAATCATTTTCTCTTAAAGAGACAATGCTGGTGACTTTACTTTCAGCCCAATGAAATCACAGCCTCCTGGTGTCAATAGCAAAATAATGAAAAAAGAAACCATGGTGCCCACAAACAGAATGGAATGTCAGCTTGTGACCCCAGGCCTCTAGGGGGAAATTCACTTCCTCCAAAAAGCAGAGGACACCAATTTCCTCCCCAGGAGGTCAGTGGCAAGAGGTGTAGGGTTACCATGGAGTCTAGATTCCAAGAGAAGTTTGAAATGTAATTGCCCTGCTGGTGTTGTTTAGCTACAAGGTTATTGTTGGACTAGGGCAGTAAGGAGGGAATAATAGCAGGAATGGGCCTGAGTTGACCCATGCAGAGAAGGATGAACTTTTTTTCCCTTTAATAGAGGAGGGTGGTCGTTATAGATTGCCCTTTCTTCCAAATCCATTTGGCCCTGGTGGCCAACTGAATGAGACAAGGATTCTTAGGTCAGTTCATTTTCCTGAATCATGAGACATAAATCAAAGCTGAGCATGAAAACTTCAGACTGTCTATGACTCTGCAAATGGAGATGAGAGCTTCCCCTTTGGCCCCTTGGGCAGATGCCTGCTTATTTGTGTTCAGTGATTGAATTGGGGTCCCGGTGACATAAGCTGTGTGGACTTGACAGCAGTAAATAATTCTAATGAGAGGCCTGCTATAGAGCCCAAAGCCATAGATATTTCCATAACTGAAGTCATAGCCAGGACCCTTTATGGTCAGCTGAGGACACCCACGCACATCTTATAGAAGACTCAGACATTGCCTGCCTGTGATTCCTTGGAGAGGAAAGAAAGCAGAAACCTCCCTTATACCAATTCTTCACCTGAACTTGAACCCACATTGAAACTTGAAAATTTCGATTAAAATATCTTCCCCTAGTCTCAAAATAGAAATGCAGACTTTGAAAGCCAGTTTTAAAAAATGAATTCTTCTGGAAAAACAGCTCTTGTCAAAGGAAAGTGTCTGTGCTCAAGGCATCTAGAAGTGTTGCAGAATTTTTCCTCCCCTCTAAAAAGGTCGCGAGATTCACTCTCTTAATCTTCTGGACTTTTGTTCATGGTTACTGGTCCAATCTAAGGCGAAAAGTCTTGAATTTCCAGGAAGGCTTGGTGAAATTTCAAAGTATTATTATTGTTGTTCCACGCAGGAAAATCCGTGTGCTCATATTCCTTTGTTTAATCTCTCATTCAGATCTTAAAAATTAAAAAACTGCATCTAGCATTTCTGAATAATGGAGATATTTCAGTCTTATGAAATCTGCATCTTCTATGATAGAAATTATTTTGGTCTTACTGATGCATGTCTTACACTTGTATATATGTAAATTTCATAGAGTTGGAATACCTACTTCTTATGTTGCGTGAGTATTTTAATCTAAGATGTGTGATCAACAAAAATAAGATAATTAAAACATTTTTGAAATTAAAAAGAAATACCTAATAAGAAAAAAAAGAAATTATTTTGATCAGGAAATACCCCTTTTGGCAAATGCAGTTTAATAGTAATAATACTAGCTCTGCTCAGTTCAAAATGCCATCTTTTTAAAAAAGATTTTATTTGTTCATTTATTTGACAGAGAGAGAGCTAGTGAGAGAGGGAACACAAGCAGGGGGAGTGGGAGAGAGAGAAGCAGGCTTTCTGCTGGGCAAGGAGCCCGATGTGGGGCTTGATCCTGAGACCCTGGGATCATGACCTGAGCCCAAGGCAGATGCTTAATGACTGAGCCACCCAGGCACCCCTCAAAATGCCATCTCGAAGAGCAAAGGATGACATTTGCAAAGTATTAGACTATGGTCAGTGTTTTCTTCTGTTATTAATCTTCATACTGTTAAGGAACACACTGAAATGTGCTCTCCTGCTGTCCTAAAGTTTTCTATGAAAACTTTGGTGTTTTGGAAGACTAGCCATCTGTAATGTCTTCAAGTATCTTCTGAGCAATCTTTGAGGGTTCAGCAAAGATATTTAGACTAGCAGGCTCAGTCTTGCTTTTGATGTTTGATTTAATATCATAACAGATGGGAACAGCACAACTTCCCCCAGTGCACGTGTTGTGCCCTATTTGGTGACTGAGAGATTCGGGAACACTCTTACTATTTCCCTGGCACTTTCTCTCTGGGGCTGTGATATTAAAAAAGGAATGTGAATTTTGTTGTGGCCACCTGCTAGGTGGCCAGGTACTGATGAAACAGAAGGATATCTGAGAAATATTTGGCACATCCCAATGGCCTTGTAAACCAGCCCAAGATGGCAGAACTCTGTCTAGTGGATGGAGTTGGAGAACCCTGCCTCAACTCTTCAAACCTCTCTCCAAGCGAAGGTTGAGCTTGACTCTGATCTTGGACTGCTTCATATCATTTGTCAGTGTCTTTCTATGACCAGTGAACTCAGTTCACCCCCTCATCTTGGCTCTTGCCTCTCAGTCCAGATGTGATGTGTTGGCTACTCTCTATGTGAACTCTTGGGGTTGGGCCTACTTTTTTTCCCTGGCTTCAGGGGCTGCATACAGCAATTCATACCTAATTTACTGACCTTGGTCAGGAAAGCACTCGTCTTTGCTTGGATTTACCTAATAATAGTCAAGTTCACTTGTTTACATTAAGCTGACAGGCCTGACATATAGAAACTGGGTCTAATAACATAGAAGCAACGAGAAAGGGTTATTGATCTGTCAGGAATGGGGATGTTCAGCAGGCAAGCTAGTGTTGCTCTAAAGGGCAATTAGAGGGGCGCCTGGGTTGCTCAGTTGGCGAAGCATCTAACTCTTGATTTTGGCTCAGGTCATGATCTCAGGGTTGTGGGATCAAGCCCTCTATCGGGCTCTGTGCTCAGCATGGAGTCTGCTTCAGATTCTCTCTCCCTCTCCCTACCACTCAGGCATCTCTTTCAAATAAATAAGTATAATCTTAAAAAGAAATACAAAAATTAAAGAGTATTTAGGCATTTAGGGATGTAATATTTATTTGTTTGTGTTTTAGTGTGGGAGTTGGAGAGGAAGGAGTTGGTGATCTGTACAATAGGTTAATTTTCAACACTGTGGAGGTTGGCTTCTTTATGCTGCCCATCTAATTCTCAACCTGGGTGTTTCAAATCGTATGGAAAGACTTACAAGTTAAATCAGGCCCCCACCCCCCAATATGTTGGTGTCCTCACCCTTAGTAGCTCTGAATGTGACCTCATTTGGAGATGAGGTCTTTACAGAGATAGTCATCTGGAAAATCAGGTCTTTCAGGGGGACCCTCATGCAATATGATTGGCGTTCTTATGCACATGGGAAATTTGGACCCAGAGACGAAGGAAGGTGCTCTGCGGTGACCGGGAAGGTGCCCAAATACATGTCTGGGAAGGAATCAACACTGCAGACACCTTGAATTCAGACGTCTAGCTTCCAGAACTGTAGGAAATCAGTGTGTGTTGTTTAAGACACCCAGTCTGTGCTATTCTGTTAGAGCAGCCTGAGAAAATTCATACAAAGACCTATGAATGGGGTTTGATTATAACACCCAAAGAAGACTGGGAAATATTGAAAACTTTAGTTTAAATTAACTAAGGTCTTTAGAAAAGAAGGAGGTGAATAGATAAAAGAAGTTTGAAAATGCGGATTGTTTTTTAAATAAGAGATATTATCTGTTGGGTAGATCAGTGAGTCTGGACTGGCCTAAGAAAAACTATCACTTTGTATAAAGAGAATGGCTAAGGTCATAGTAATTCCTTCTCCTGGGATGGGCATTTTGGAGTTGTTCCAACTGCACCCGTGGTTTGCTGAGCCTGGGGCCATGTAAGCGAGTTCCCTCTTACTTTATCTCTGGTTCCTGGGTTTTATTCTTTTTCACAGTCCATTGGAAAGTAACGGTCACAGATGCATTTTGAAGAATGCAGGGGGGTATAGGGCTACCTTTTCATGGTCTAAAGATGCAGCGAAGGGATCAGGAATTCTAAAGAAAATCCATACAGCCTAGCTTTTATTGTTCAACAAACATTTCTGGAGTGCCTGTTCCGTTCCAGGTGCTGGCCCGGATCTGGGGGCCAATGCATGGTTGACTGAGAAACATACAATCCCTGCTCACATGGCACTTCTTTCGGCAGCAAGCTTGGACCTGAGCAGCATTGGAGGTGGGGGGAGTTCAGATCTGAGAGGCAAGAAAAGACAATGTCTTAGTAATCTGAGTGATGGCAGGCTGGGGAGCACGGAACGGGGAAGGTTTGGAAAGCTGGCAAGACAAGGACCCGCCAACCCGTCTTTGAGTCAGCTCAGGCTCTTCTGAATCCATGTGCTGTCGTGGTTAGCTTCCCACTATAGGAAACCGGCCTCTTCTTTTGTCAGTTGTGAAAAGGATGGAAGAAAGGGATGGGCTTTAAATAGCCATGTCTGTGTTCCCATTGCTGAGTCTTCCCCATGTGTCAGAAGGAAATGTGTGAACCTCAAGACTGGAGGAAAAGTAGGTGTTTCTTTGACATATTTCATTGGAAAATTAAAGTTTACTCCTGTGTTTCTAGATTGCTCTCTCCTCCCACCTTAAAGAAAATGAATTTTCCAAAGTGTGTGCTTTTCTTTTCTACTTTTGAGCCCCTTTTTATCTTGCTACAAAGACAAGCCCTTAAAAGTGTGTTGCAATATGTACACTCTCAGGCGTGAAAGTGGAGTCTTAAAGAATCTTGTAGGTGCTTGTGAGCTTCATGAAATGCTGGCTCGGTGTTGCCTCATGCTCTACGAAAATGCAAAGGGGCAGGTTCTCAATGGAGGGCTCACTGTGCATGGGACTGTAAGCATGCAACTACCCTCAGGTTTCTACTGCTCCCAGAAGGGGGGTTTTACCTTGCTGGGGGTTGCTGGGAAAATCTTCAGAAGCCACCAGGAGGCCCAAAAGCCCTCGGGGACCTTCAAAAGGCATGATGCCAGGAGGGGCTGAATCCAGACGCCACAAGGGGCCTTGATGTTCCCTAGGCTGTGTTGTACTTGGTCTGAGTCCTCTTCTCACTGCCCCTCCCTTCTCCTCCCTCCTCTGCTACCTACACATTTGTGCTTTCTAGCAATACATCCGGGTTGTAAGCGACTGCTTGACTTAGCCCCTCAAGACTCCCATTAAGTTAAACAAGGAGGGCCATTAGACAGAGGGGGCTCTAATAATGCCATTGTGGTCCATGGAAGCACACCAAAATCTGAGCCTGAACCTGCCTCAATGTTATGAAATCCAACCGCTAAGGACAAGCAATCGTAAACAGCCAATTAGACTTCAAATTCTAGCCAATCAAATACTTTCCTTTCTTTGTTTCCATACTTCCTTTATCAAAGATTTTATTTACGTATTTGAGGGAAAGTTAGAGGAGAGCGTGCACAAGCAGGGGGAGGGGCAGAGGGAGAGAATCCCAAGCAGACTGCCCGCTGAGTGAGGAGCCTGACCTGGGGCTCCATCTCATGGCCTTGAGATTATGATCTTGAGCCGAAACCCAGAGCTGGAGGCTCAGTGCACTGAGCCACCCAGGCGCTGCCGTTTCTGTGCTTACTGTAGCTGCGTCTGGGGAGGGCTCCGAACCCCTTCTGCCGATTTGGTGCTGCCTGATTGGAAATGGTTTTTGCTAAACAAATTCTTAAATTTTTTTTTTTAATATGTCCCAGTTTATCTTTTAATACCCCTAATGTTAACTTTCTATCTGGGAATTTGCGAATGACGGAATTATCACCCCTGATGGGACCTCTGACAGTAGAGGAGCTAGTCTCCCGTGGTGCAGCAGACTTTCGCTACCCATTAGGTACAGTGAGATCTGTAGAGGCGAAGGAAGCCAGGGAACTCTTATACATGAGAAAGGAGACTGACTTGATTATTCATTCGTTTGATGGCTACAAAGGGACTGCACATTTGCCCAGTTCTGGGCTTGGTATGGCAATAAATAAGACTCTATTCCCATTCTGAGACCTAAACCATTTAGTAGAGAAGAGGAAATCCAGGTGACTATAAATACAGCACTGAACAGTGTTCTGAGCTTCTCCCCAGATGTTGGAGGGACCTGTACAGCGTGGGGATGGGGAGGGCGAGGAGTAATAAACAGGGAGGGATCCACCGAAGAGACGGTATTGGAGCGCAGTGAGTAAGTCAGTAGTCATCGGCCAGTTGAGAAAGGCATTTCAAGCAGGGAAGAGCAGAAAACATGTTTGAAGTCCTGGAGAGCATGGCGTGTCCAGCGAAGTCGAAGGGGTGGGGGAGTGTGGCTGGCAGGGAGGGTCTGGCAGAGGTAGGGGCAAGAGCATGGGCAGGAAGGGTAGACTGGGCTCCCTTCAGGAAGAGCCTTCTGTGAAGCTGGAGTTAATCATGTGGTTGATGAGCCCCTTGGGGGGAACCACAGGATCTGGTTTGCATTTTAGGAAGAGCCTGCAGATAGCACGTTGGAAGTGGCTTGCAGCCCCGTGAGCTTGGGAGCAGGGAGGCAGGAACAAGGCTCCAAAAGCCCCAGTGACTCAAGTGTGAGCAGTGGGGACCTCTGGCACATCTGTACCTCTGATGTCAGGAGCATTTGCCCTGTCATACTGAGAACACTGACAGGTTGCACTCCTGGACCACTGGTTCAGTGAAGCATACCTGTGGCTTTCCCGTGTATCTTAACTGTGGCCCTCAGTCCTCTTGGCTTTGCAGCCCAGATCAAACAGATGAGTGGTGGGGATCATGTGTGGCCCTGGGGACACAGCTGTGAATGAGATGGACTATGGACCACAGTCACTTCTTGGAGGAACTGACGTCCTCACCGGGGTGGGGAAAGAACGGAAGTAATCCGCATGAGAGGCTGGGTAGCAAGGAAGGTGCTGGCTAAAAATACACCCGGGAGGAAAGTAGGGAGTGTCGGGGTGAAGGGAGCTTGCAACCTCAGGAGGCCCCAGGACAGCCTCGATGAGATAGTATTTCAACAGACATGATCCTTGAGACCTTCACTTCAAGGGTTAAGTTGTCTGAAGGGAGGTGCCCTGTGATCCAAGAGTACTTGCAGGGGTTCTTGGGACTGCAAGCGTGCCAAGGGGTTGTGTGTGAGGTGTCCGAAGTGGGCAGCCAGCTTGGCCAGACAAGATCCTACCTCTGCTGACCATGCTGGTAAGACGTTCCAATAAACATTCTCTGTTCCTCAGCTTGGAGCTGCTCTTGAATATTTCAAACAACTCACTGCTCCCTCCTCCCCTTGGGCCTGCCCCCAATTTACTTATTAAAAAAAAAAAACAAAAAACGTTCAGCTTCCCGGTTGCATCTGTTTTTCAGTGAGGCCCCTGTTTCTTACTCAATTTTGCAGCTGGTTTGACTTATCAGGGCACATCAGGTCACCTGACTGGCCCAAGGCCACACAGTGAGCGAAGGGTTCAGCCAAACACAAACCCAACCTTATTATTATTTTTTAAGTCACACAGTTTCTGGAAGCTCTGTTGTTGTGGCAGATGGGATGCTAATCACATTCCCTGACAACTTAACATAAGGAGCCTCAGCGCAGCGGAGCTCTGCATCTGGCTCAAGGAGAGTGCATGAGTTGGTTTCCTGAGCCCAGAAGACAAAGCAGGAAAATGCAGACCCTCCCCCACCCCATTAAGAGGCCATTTTGCACATGACTTGAAGGCTACCTCAATTGGATGCCATAATTTCAAGGGGGAAGCATTTTGGGTTGGCATCCTCTTCAAGGACCACACCTCAGGGGTTCAGCCTTGCCTGATTGAATTATCCTTTCTTTTCCAGCCTACTTCTCCACGCCCCAGCTGCCCCTCCTTCCTGCAAGCAATTTCAAGTTCATAACCAAACTACTACAATGTGATGGAATTTCTGGGTGCAAATTGCATGCAGTTGTGGATGAGATCTTAGGAATAATTTCAGTGAGGTTGAGGTTGACACAAGTTTAGAAACTCCGAAAAGCACCCTTTGGGCACTCTCATTTGTGACTCTCCTTTATGTTTTCATTAACCTTTGGGTTACATTTTCAAGCGAATACATTCACCTTTAATCCTCTGAAACTTTGATTTTTCTGTATTATTCAAATGAAGGCCAGTGCAAACACTTGGTGTTGCTTTTCTAGAAAGACCTTCAGATCCCTGCCTGATCAGCTTCTCCATGCTCCTTCCCGCCCACCTGCAGCCCCTTTGTGACTCAGGGCCCCAGGGGACCTGAAGCCAAGGTCTTTAGCTCTGTGGGCCTGAGTGTTCCTATCTGTCATTTGGGCACAATTCCATATAGTCTATGGGATCCATGATGATGAGGTTTAATGAGATAATGTATTATGATGTGTGATTTTTCCCACACCCCCAAGTGATTCTCTGAAACAGGTTGGGTGTTCTACAATTCAACTCAATTCAGGGCACTATCTTTCTGGGAGTAGGATCTGATCCAATGGATTAAGGGCTTAGTCCCTACAAGGCTGTCCCCTCTCTTCAGATGCCAATCCCAAGTCCAAGTTTTCACCCAGGCTTCTGATCAACCAGCTATAGGTAGGACTTTCTCATAATGTCTTCCTCGGGTTTGATTCACTTGCTAGAGAGGCTCACAAAAATCCCAGGAACATCTTACTTACTAGATTAACAGTTTATTGTAGAAGGGTAGAGCTCAAGATAAACCAAATGCAAGAGGGCAGGATATGGGGAAAGGGTGTGAAGCTTCCCTACTCCTCTTCAACATGCCACTCTCCTCCACACCTGCCTCAACATGAAAGCTCTCGGAAGCCTGTCCTTCCATTTTTTTTTTTTTTATGATGACTTCATTACCAAGACTCAGTTGATTAAACCATTGTCCATTGGTAATTGAACCCAATCTCCAGGTGGGACTGAAAGTTTCAATCCTATAATCACAGGTTGGTTGGTTCCACTGGCTACCAGCTCCCATCTTCAGGTTACCAAGGAGGTTTCCGAAAATCACTTCATTAACAGAAATTTCCAGGATTTTAGGAGCTCTGTGCTAAGAATAGGGATGGAGGCCAAATATATATTTCTTATTATAAGTCACAGTATCACATGCCTACATAACGACTCCAGACAAATCCTCTTCACCCCATGCGGTTCATTTCTTGGTTTTAACATTTTCCCTGTCTTTTTAGGTGCCCCCAACACTTTCATTCCAGACCATTCCCTCCCAAGCTCTCCTCTCCACCCTTCCTCTCTAAACCCTGTCACCCACTGACATATTTTATTTCCTTTATATAATAAAAAAAAATTCAAACACATAGAAGTAGAATGGTATGACTATTACTTATCAACTTTAGAGTTATTAGCATTTCTGCTAAATTTCCTTCATCTTGTTCTTTTTTTGCATATTTTAGAGCATTCTCCCAAAATCATGAATTTTTGTCTGTAAATTTTGTCCATTTTGTACATATGCATGACTAAAAACTGAAAATAGTTTATTAAATCTTCACAGTAATATTGTCACACCTTGCAAAAGAACCAGATAACTTGTTAGTGTCATCTCATGCCTACTCCCTATTTGATGTCTTTTTATGTTTGGTTTGGTAGAAGCAAAATCCAAAGAAGGTCTGCATGCTGAGTTTGGTCCCCTGGGTTACTCATTCTGCCTTCTCTAATTTATTCTCCTGGGACAAGTCCTGGTCCCCGGGTTCGTAGTCTTTTCTTCTTGACCCTGCAAGAGATCTGAAGACAACATCAAGGATTAAAGACAATCCCTATTTTGGCAGGGTACTTTGATCGCTTCCCATTGTATCTTCTTCTTTTTTTAAAAAAGTTCATTTATTTATTTTTAAGTAACCTCCATACCCAGCATGGGGCTTGAACTCATGACCCTGAGATTAAGAGTCACATACTCTGACTGCACCAGTCCCGCCCCCATTGTATCTTCTTAAGTCTAAAGCCCTGCATTTATAGTTTAACACCTAAACTTAATTCTTTTGGGAAGGAAATATCTTATTAGAGATGCCCTCTGAAGATTGGTATGAGGAAAACCAAAATGACATACGTAGAATGCTTAACATCCCTTGGCACATAGACAATACTCAAAAACTCAAAAAGTTCATGGATTCTTAATTGGCAATGATTATATTTACAATGAATGCATCTCAGGAAGCAAGTCTTAGGATCAGCTGACTTAGGTTGGAAATCTGGGTATTCTGCTTGTGAGCAGGCATGTTATAACAGGAATATCTCTAAATCTTCCTTTCACCAAGGGTGAATCAAGAATAACATTTCCTGGCACTTTGAGGAAAAGAGATACTGTGGATAAGACATGTATAATATTGTTGAGGCCCAAATAGGACTTCAGTAAACAGTACTATATACACCATCTATGTTAAATATAAATATATCATTCATTACACCTATCTTCTCTCTCTGCCTTTCTCTGCCTCTTTATCTTCCCTAGCTTTCAATTACCACCACATGGGAATAGAAATCTATATACGTTTCATGTGTACATTGCAGAAAGAGTATTTGTTTAAGATTCTAAGTCTGGATTCACTTTTTAGTAGCAAACCTAGTCTTAAGCAATTCTTTCTCCTGACTTGAGCCCATTTATTCATTTTGTAATGGGAATTCAGTTTGTAATAGGAACAATTGTATCTGTTGGGAGAACCACATAAGGTTGCTGTAACACTCACATAGGTTCCCCATGGCTGAGACAGCTTTGAGAAGGGTAAAAGTACCTGCAGAGAGAGTAAGTCCAAGGTACACAAATGGATTTTTAAGTAAATGAATGCAAATCCCAATGGTATGATTACATTCAGGATATCATTCATAAGTATTGTCTTTTTAAAAAATCATGTTAATCTTCCTAGGTTAACTTGCTTTTCTTTGCAATTGACGGACTCCATCAGGATTTCCTATGGAGGCTGAATCTGGGGGGTCACATGGTAAGTGGGAAACCACCTTGAAGCAGTGGTACCCTCCAAGAGCATTACCATGCCACCTACTGCAGACGCCAGGAATGTAAAGTCTCAAGTGCCAAATTAAGCTGTTTGCATCATATGGTTTAACTGGTTTCCAACATCCAGTGAGAAGCAAGGGGAAAAGAGACCCAATGGAGAAGTAACACACCCATGGTGGGTACAAACAGGGTGAAGGGATCACACTAAGTCGTGTATTGGGCAATGCTCACAGTTTTTCTCTGTTTCTCTGACCCCCTCTCTCTTTGTGTGTGTGTGTGTGTGTGTGTGTGTTTATTTATTTTTCTTTTGTTTTTGTTTTGTTTTGTTTTTACAGAGAGATTGAGAAAGAGATAGGTGTGTGTTTTTGGCTGAGCACCAGAAGAGCCACAATGGGAGGACCCAATGAGCGGCCAACTTAAGGCCTGGTGAATTCTGAGTGCTTCAAATATACTTAGTTCAATTTTGAGTATTTCATCCTTCCCACCTACCACCAGTACACACCAGCGTGCTCCACTTACTTTATCTGTGTCTAATGTATCTCACCAGCTCCTTGAGTCTCTATGTTTTCTCCTCTGTCCCCATTGATCTGTTTCTCCTATTTTCTAGGGTCACATTGAACATCCTTAGGAGGAACGTGGCAAACAGAAATGGCGTTATGCAGTCTTATGTGAAACAGGCCTGGACTGAGAACCTAAGCACAGGGTGGGAGAGACATGACTGGACATAGCTCTTCTCACTCTTTTAATGCAGCATACCCTCCACTGTTCTAGAACCTTCTTCTTGTTCTCAGATTGAGATGAGGGAGCTTGAAGAAAGAAATGGAGACCAGCCAGCCTCTGCCATTAGAAACAGACAAGCAACTCAGCATCACTCTGTGTCTTTCTGAATAAATTTGGAGGCAAAAATAATGTCTATGAATGGCAACCTTCTGCAGGCCATTTGATGCAGTGGGAAAAAAGTCAAACAGGCCTGGGTTGAAACTCCAGTGCTTCCTTTTGCAAGAATTCTTCCTTTTGGAAGAATTGCTTCACCTCCCAAAGCCTTTCCCTAGCTTGTGAAATAAGGAGAATACAGTTATCTGGAGAACATACTAGAAAAAGCATGTCAAGTATTAATTGTCCAGACTGGACTTCAGCTAGGACTCAAATAAATGTAATTCTGTTGTTTTTCCACACACTTCTTATGTCTTCATTCTAGGTTTCAAATGGTCCCCAAGCTGATGACCTTCACAGGGTACCCCCCAGATTCCTGCTGCAGTTTTGACTCAGGATGGCAACGGGCGATGGGGCCGGGTTTGGGGCTCCGCTGGCAGTGAGGGGGTTTGCATTTTCCACATTGGGTACCATTGGCCGCTGCCAGTGGGGTCTGCATGGGGAATGCTTCTAAGAAGGACAGGATAAATCGTTCTCAGGGCTGACATCCATGACTGCCAAGGGTAGAGCTGTGAACAGCAGGCCTCCTTGTTCCTTTAGAAGCCTGCTGGGCCCCTGGGGTGATGTTTCCTGTAAGTGTGGGTGTTCAAGGGGTTTGTTTTGGTGTTGTTTTGATATGTGCAACTCCTTCCAGAGGCTAAGAAATGAAAAGCGCTGCCAGAAAATCATCAGAGAGGCATAAATAATATCCTAACCGCATCCTGAAGCCCAGCGTCCTTCTCCACACTCTTGTGCACCAACGCCTCCCCTCTGCTCTCCAGCTCCAAACTTGTGGAGGTTTCGGCAAAGAGGCGCAAGGCAAAAAAATGTTCCAAAGCTGTCTTGGCTCAGCGGGGCCTGCCCATGCTGGGATGGGGAGAATTCCAAGCTAAACAGGCTGCCTTATCATTCCCAACTTTCTTGGCGCGAGCAGCCTGTTTCCAGCCCTGAAACCTATTTTATGTAGATAATGGACAACCAGTCACAGAGGGTAAACACAGAAGGAGCACACAGGTGCTCGGGTCCTTTGTGCTTGCCAACCAGATGTTCTTCTCCGGGACTTGCTTTTCTCCCTTGAGCACCCTGAGCTGAACAGAAATGTCGTTCTTTCTTGACCTTGTCAATGAGATAAAGCAAGACTCTCCTGGGAGAGTTCCCAAAATGAGCTGTAGATTTCACTTGCAGACTATTATGTGTCAATTTCTTCCTCCTCCTTCTCCTCCCCTTCTCCTCCTCCTCCCCTCCTCCACTCTTCCCCTTCCCCCTTCCCTCCTCCACTCCTCCTCCTCCCTCCCCTCCTCTTCCTCTTCCTCCCCCCTTCCTCCTCCTCCTCCTTCTTTCTTCTTTTTGTCTTCTAGTCTGGATTAGGCCAAGAAAAACCAGTCAAAATAAACATGTACATCTCAACCTTTAAAAAAGGAACTATTAGAGCAGAGGAACTCGGCTGTAGTGCTCATGCCCACGTCTGGATGCTCTGGCTTGGCATGGGGTGCTGTAAAGACTGCCCACCCTGTGCCCCAAATCAAGGCCAAAAGCAGGGAGGAGCCAGTGTTATTTCTATTGCTCTGGCTCAAGACGTCCCATGTGCTGGGGATGCTGGACAATATGTGGATGACATGTTCTCTCTCTTTTGGACCAAGTGTGCTGTGGATCAGTGGGTCTGTTTGGAGAACGCTGAGTGCTTCTAGAATGCCTGACAGATTGAGGAGGCAGTGAAGGGAACGCACTTGAGTTGAGAAGCAGAGACTTGGACAGAAGCGGCTCGGCTCTGAAGTTCAGGCTCATGGGTCATTAACCTAAAAGGGTTTCACCTGGTTCTTGTTGACCAAGCCTCGGCTGAGCACTGAACTGGCTTGACCAGAGCGAGGGGAAGATTCCATGAGCCTCCCCGCCTCCAACCTCTGCCCTTGCTATTGAACCTTAGAATTTCTGGGGCAGAAGGGAGCCCCTCTTTCTTCCCTCCCACCTTCCCCAGGCCTGGAGTAGCATCAGGCCATGACTCGTTAGTTGCTTCATCGAGTGTTAGGAGTTAGCCGGACAGTTAGGGAGTCAGGGCCGGGGTCCCCACCAAGAAAAGATGGGAGTCAGGACAGCTAAGATCGAACAGCACTGACATCCTGTTCTGCAGCTTAGACCGGACTACACTGACCTTCTGCTTTGCAGCCTTTGCAGAAATGACTTCTGCAAAACCTCCTAAAATAAACAGGTAACCAAAAAGCGCTTGTCACCATCATGAGCAAGGGGCAATTAGGACATAAGCCCCCAGAGGTCGTAACAAAAAGACCATCAGCACGTGGACATTAACCTGATAGGTAGACAGATACGTGACCAAAGCCCTGATTGGCACAACTCGCCACACCCTGATTGCTTAAGAAAGTTCTGCAAAAGAGCTCATCAACACCCCCTAAACTTAAAAACTCTGGGGGCAACCTGCTCAGGACCCCATCCTTCTCCAAGAGCTTTATCCTCTTGCTTGATCAACTTTGCTTTGCTGCCCACCACTCTTGGTCTGGTCTACCTCTTCATTCTTCAAAGCGGCACGACCGAGAACCGTGGGAACTAAAGGGACACAAAAATCCTGTAACATTAGAGTCATCTACCTTTCCGGGGTGGGGGCTGATGCAAAGCAACGTGGGCTTCCCAAACCTCCTGCTGCTCAGGATCTTCCAACCTCTCCCCTATTGATGACAAGAGGAGCTGGCTCTAAAATGTCCTAGCACTTCAAGGTGGATCATGGGACATGCACACTGCATGGTTGGCTGCGTAAGAAATTCGGTATCACACATACTGTGTGCTCTTCCAGTGCACGGTAGTTATGAGATCTTACTCGTGATCTTATTTGACCCTAATTAAGAATAGCTTATGCTACAATAAGTAGCTGTAGTTTATGGAACTTTGGATTCCTTCCTTTTTTTTTTTTTTTTTTTTTTAAAGATTTTATTTATTTGACAGAGAGAAACACAGCCAGAGAGGGAACACAAGCAGGGGGAGTGAGAGAGGGAGAAGCAGGCCTCCCGCCAAGCAGGCAGCCCGATGTGGGACTCGATCCCGGGTCTCCAGGATCATGACCTGAGCCGAAGGCAGTGGCTTAACCAACTGAGCCACCC
>PITA01022784.1:0-29587 GCA_004023965.1 Spilogale gracilis | reverse complement strand
ATAAAGGAACCCTTGGGCACAGCTGGTGGGACTATAAATTGGTATAGCTATTATGGAAAACAGTAAGGATAATCCTCAAAAAGTTAAAAACAGAACTACTGTATGATCCAACAATTCCACTGCTGAGAATATATCCAAAGGAGATGAAGACACTAACTCAAAAAGATATCTGCACCATGTTCATAACAGCATTAAGCGTTTAATATTTAAAACATGGAAACAACCTCAGTGCCCATCAGTGGATGAAGAACAAAGATGTGGTATAGATACAGAAAACAGAATATTACTCAGCCATACAAAAATGAGGAAATCTTACCATTTGTGACATGGCTGGATCATGAAGGCATTATGCTAAATGAAATAACTCACACTGAAAAAGAAAAATGTTGTACGTTTCCCCATTTATGGAGAATCTAAAAGAAAACAAATTTAATTTAATAGAAAGCAGTATCAGACTCGTGGTTACCTGGGGGAAACATGTGGGGAGGGGAAACTGGAGGATAGGTACAGACTTCCAGTTGTAAGATAAATAAGTACTAGGGATCTAATGTGCAACATGACGATTATAATTAACAGTGCTGTATTATATACAGGAAAGTGAAGAGAGTAAATTCTGTCAGTTGTCATTACAAGGAGAAAAAGGTTTTCCTTTTTTTCTTTATTTTCTTATTTAATGAGAAGATAGATGTTAGCTGGCCCCACTGTGGTAATCATCTCACAATATATGTAAATCAAACCATCATGCAGTATGCCTTAAACTTGCATGGGGATATTTGTCAATTATTATTTCTAAATAAAACTGGAGGACAAAACAAAAAAGATACTGTTTTGCAATCTTGTCTCAACGTTGATTCTTGCCAAAGTGGACACCCAGAGCTCCCCCCAACCTCTCCACACCCAGGTTGTGTGGAGTTCCTCATGTTGTTGGGAGCTTCCAGGTTTCTAGGTGCTGGTGATATTTTCAGAATTGGTGGGGCCCCCATAAGATGTAAAAATGCACTGCTCAAAAATAAAACTTATTTTTCTTTATTTTTGTGCATTGTTTTGTAGCAAATTTGATAGTTGTGCAGAAATGGTAAAGAAATAGTGAAATTAGTCCTCAAATGTTTTTCAGAATGGGGACTAAGTTCATCAAAATAACTACAGCTAATACAAAGTTGATACAATTGATATTCGAGGGGAAATTTTCTGTGAAACACTCTGAGGCTTGTTAATGATTCTGATCAACTTCTGCAGGAGGCAGCTGAACAGATGGCAACTGACCCTGGGTTTGTAGCAGGAAATGGCTGAGGACACTCTGGACAACATGTAAGTTAATCACAACGAAAATGAATAAGTCAAATTTAATAAAGCTCTATATCTTACTCTTAAGAACGTTTGCTATTATTTTGGAATGTACTGTCTTTACGTGGAACGCTGTCTCCAGGCAAGGTAAAGGGCAGGCTTTCCTGCAGAGAGATTAACCCAGAGCTATGGCTCAGAACAGGCAATCCCTGCTCCTACAGTTCATGTATTGTAGAAAAGGATTTCCCAGAATAAAATAGCCCTAAATAAATGATTGGGATCTGGAACATCTCGCCATTGCCTTTCACAGCTACTGAGAAAGGTTTTTTTTTTTTAAAGATTTTATTTATTTGACAGCGAGAAACACAGCGAGAGAGGGAACGCAAGCAGGGGGAGTGAGAGAGGGAGAAGCAGGCTTCCCGCCGAGCAGGGAGCCCGATGTGGGACTCGATCCCCGGTCTCCGGGATCATGACCTGAGCCGAAGGCAGTCGCTTAACCAACTGAACCACCCAGGCGCCCCTACCAAGAAAGTTTTTTAAAAAATTTTATAATAATTTATTTTTTCAGTGTTCCAAGATTCATTGTTTATGCCCCACACCCAGTGCTCCATGCAAACGTGCCCTTCTTAATACCCATCACCAGGCTCACCCATCTCCCCACTCCTCTCCCTTCCAAAACCTTCAGTCTGTTTCTCAGAGTCCAAAGTCTCTCATGCTTCATTTCCCTCTCTGATTTACCCCAGTTCACATTTCCTTTTCCTTCACTTAATGTCCTCCATGTTACTCCTTATGCTCCACAAGTAAGTGAAACCATATGATATCTGACTTTCTCTGCTTGGCTTATTTCACTCAGCATAATCTCCTCCAGTCCAGCCCATGTTGCTACAAAAGTTGGATATTCATCCTTTCTGATGGAGGCATAATATTCCATTGTATATATGTACCACATCTTCTTTATCCATTCGTCTGTTGAAGGGCACCTTGGCTCTTTCCACAGGTTGGCCATTGTGGCCATTGCTGCTATGAACATTGGGGTACATATGGCCCTTCTTTTCACCACATCTGTATCTTTGGGGTAAATACCCAATAGTGCAATTGCAGGGTCTTAGGGTAGCTCTATTTTTTTTTTTTTTTTTAAACACACACACAATTGTTTATTTTCTCTTTTTTGTATTCTTGTTGAAAAAACATATGAAGCAAAGGAAATATTTAAATTCTCATGGGTAGCTCTATTTTTAATTTTGTAAGTAATCTCCACACTGTGAGAAAGTTTAACATTAAAGAGGAAGGAGTGTCACAAGAAGTTAAAGTAATAAAGCAGCCTTTAATTTGTTCAATAAACTTTATTGAATATATAGTATGCACCAGCCACTATTCTAATTATCTGAGTCTAATTTCATCTTATATGTAAACATAAATCATTTTGCATAGTTTTCATATATGCTAACTTTCCCAGGAACGTAACTACCAATTAGAGATCTGACTGCCTTGTTTTGTTTTGCCCTTCGAGTGTTTGGAAGTTTTCCAAGAGTCGCTCACCATTTCTCAAAATCATATTGAAGACGGCAATGCTGCCCATGGCCTTTCTGTCCCCAACAGAGCCACATGGATCAGTCTGCATTTGAGCTGTTTCACTCACGTGATTCTATATGGATATGCAGTCGTTCAAGCATCATGTGGTGAAATGGTAACATTCTCTCCACTGAATTTCCTTTGCACCTTAATTGAAAATCTATCTTTAATATATGTATGGGTCTATTTCTGAACTTTCTCTCTTTTTCTTTTTTTTTGTAGAACATGAACCAAGTTTATTCCCCATAGCAATGAAAGTATACTTAAATACTTTGTACATAAAAAAACTGCTTGAGTTTTAAAATTTTGATCTATGTAAGATTTATTTGATTCTTTATAAAAAGTTTGAAATGTTACTAATTATGGACTTTCTCTTTTGATTTGTTCATTTATTTGTCTAATACTTATGTGAATATTGTACTTTCTTGACTACTTTGACTTGAAATTAAGTAGTCTCCCAACTTAATCTTTTTCAAAACCATTTTGGCTCTTCTTGATCCTGTGCATTTCTTTCCTTCTTTTTTTCTTTTTTCTTTTCTTTCTTTCTCTCTATTTCTTTCTTTCTTTCTTTCTTTCTTTCTTTCTTTCTTTCTTTCTTTCTTTCTTTCTTTCTTTCTTCTTTCTCTTTTTCTAAAGTTGTGTTTTGTGTTTTAGAGAGAGATAGTGGGAGGGGTGAGGGGCAGAGGAAGAGGGAGAGAAAGAATCTCAAGCAGGTCCCATGCTCAGTGCAGAGCCCGGCACAGGGCTCAATCCCAGCACCCTGGCATCATGATCTGAGCCAAAATCAAAAGACAGAGGCTTAACCAACTGAGCCACCCAGGCGCCCCTGATCACCTGCATTTCTATATGAATTTCAGAATCACTTTATTAATTAAAAAAGTGTCCACTGAAATTTTTGTCTGGATTGTGTTGAATCTATAGATCAATTTGGGAAGAATTATCATCTTAGCATTATGGAGTCTTTCAATCCATTAAACAAAATGTATCTCTTCATTTACTTACGTCTTTTAAAATTTAATTAATATTTTGTAGTTTTCTGATCTTGCACATCTTTCATTAAATTTATCTCAAAGTATTTTGTATTTTTAATGCAGTTTTTAATTTTATTTTTAATTTCCATTTCTGATTATTCCTAGAATATGGGGATAGAATTGATTTGTATATAATGATCTTGTATCCTGCAAAATTGCTAAACATATTTATTATTGAGTTGTTTTTTGTAGATTCCACTAGGTTTCCTATATAGATGATCCTGCTGTCTATGAGTGATACTGACTAGCACCTGCAACCCAGTATTGAATAGAAGGGATAAATGCAGATACCCTATCTTATTGTTGATCTCAGGAGAAAATCATTCAGTCTCTCACAATGAAGTATAATGCTAACTATTGATTTTTCTTTGTGGCCTAAATCAGGTTGAGAAAAGCCCATTCTATTATTAGTTTGTCAAGAATTTTTATCAGATATTAATGTTGAATCTTGTCAAATGTTTTTTCTGGGTCTATTGAGTTGATAAGTTCAATTTTTAAATTTTTTTATTTGCTAACATGGTGAATTACACTGACTTTCAACTGTTAAATCAACCTTGCTTTTCTTGGCACCAATTCCGTATACTGACTCTAAGGTTTGTGAGATATGAGAGAAAAAGTCCACCAACTCAAGTGGACATGTATCAGCCAAGTTGGAAGATGAAGCACAACATTGGAGAAAACTGAAAGCTAGAGGAGAGCTTGCTAACAACAGAGAGACAGTTTCATAAGATACAAGAGAAGGGTGAGGGCAGTAAATGCAGTGTCTTAGGATGGCTGATGGTGAATGGTGTGGGTTGTGTCAGGCACAGGAGGATTCACAGCATTACAGGGATGGATACGACAGAGCATTTGTATATACTTTCATATAGCACATGAAAATGACATTAAAAAATAATTTGAGCGAGGGGCACCTGGATGGCTCAGTTAAGTGCCTGCCTTTCACTCAGGTCGTGATCTCAGGGTTTCTCTGCTCAATAGAGAGCTTGCTTCTCCCTCTCTGTCTGCCCCTCTCCCTGCTCACACTCTCTCTATGTCTCTCAAAATGAATGAAATCTTTAAAAAATAATAATAATTTGAACCAACCTCTATAGGCTAGATCTTGTCAGTTGTCTTTAAAAGATACTCTAAATCCTTGGTTCTCTGAAACAGAGTGAATAAAATTCATTTTATTTTTCCAAAATCTAAAGAAAGAAATCTAAAATCTAAGAAAGTGATTAGAATTGCTTCAAACTGTCTCAGGACATTTCTGTATAAAGCTTGGCATGTACACACAGACTCAATGCACAATGAGAAGACATACCTCCAGAATGATGTAGTCCAGCTGTGGATTTACCTTTGGAAATTGTAAGCCCTTAAAATAAAATGAGTATATATATAAAAGTATATATCCTTTTGGTCTGTTTCTCTGAAGAACCCTGCCTACTGTGGGGGACTACACAAGAATGTAGACACTGAGACACATGATACATCAGGTAACAAGCCACTGCAATTTGTCCTTGGGTCCTGTGTTATTTCCTGTCTTCCAATAAGCAGTTTCTAAGATTGGATTAGACAGTATTAGATTTATTAGAGAAAATATGAAATATAGAGGAGGAGATGGCCAGAAAAGTCATGGAGCACCTTTAGATTGTGATCTGTGAAAGAAGTAAGAAAGAGGATGGGGTAGTAGAAGCTTTAGAATCTAGGTGGATCTAATAAAGTTTCATCTAGACCAATGAGGAGTCTTTGAGCCAAAGTTGCATAGAGGTATCCTGACTCTCACTGGAATGGCCTCCATTATTGCTCCTGAAGTCAGTGTCAGAAGCATGGCTTCAGCATGAAAGCAGTGGAGGATGCAAAGAGGCATTCCCTAGAGCCATCATTCAGCCATACTCCTCACAGCAGAAGCTCTGAGTAGTACATATTCATGGTTACCACAGCCCCCAGAGATCCATGTGCCTCCTGTATTCAGAATACATTTACTTTCTATCAAGACTCCAAAGTCTCATCCAATCATGGCACTGGTCTTTGAGTCCATAATTTCATGATCTGTATCTGGTACAGGGGTGATACAACTCTTCTTTACCCAGAGATTGGAACAAAAAGACACGTTATCTGTTCCTATTAACCCAGTATGTAGTAATGAGATAGGAATGGATGAATGCAGTTTTTTTCTGGGAAAAATGGAATGGGAGTGACTCTTTCACTGAATATGACTATCAAACCTGGACAGACTGCATTGAACAGTTATTTGAGAAATCTGAAATGTAAACGATAGCAAGTGGATTAGGGAGGAAGATCAGAGTTCAAGTCTGAATAAATCTATGGTGGGTATAGTACTTTTGTCCCCCCTGATATCCCTCAACAAATAAAGTGGGCATTAGAGGGAAATAGAAGCCCACTAACTCTGGTGCACAAAGCAGGAAAAGAAACAAAGAAGACTCTGAAACAGTATGGAACTCTCCTTATTCTCCCGCCCTTTTTTTCTTCTGTTCTCTCACACTCCATCCAAGTCATCCATGGTGATGAGACACAGCCAAAAAAGTCATGGAGCACCTTTAGATTGTGATCTGTGAAAGAAGTAAGAAAGAGGATGGGGTAGTAGAAGCTTCAGAATCTAGGTGGATCTAATAAAGTTTCATCTAGACCAATGAGGAGTCTTTGGTGATGAGACACAGCCAAAAAAAAGGGAACCGCAGGAGCCAAAATCCTGAGGGAATAAAAATGTGCTACCTATTCAGTGGATGTTTCCATAACAAGAGTAGTGTCCAACTTTTTCTCTCACTGCTTTTTTCTTTGTCCTGGGAATTGACTGTAGATGCAGATGAAGCTTCAGGAGTACACAGCAGAGCAGGGTAATATGGAGTTGGGGACCAAAATGAGGAGCTCTAGGGAACTGGAAAGACCAGAATGATTGGGAAAGGGAAGAACTAAGAAAAGCAGCCTCATAAAGCTAATTATGAACTTTTGGGCCCACTCCTAAGCTGTGAATCTGATCTGATCCTATTTCACATGCCAAAAACTTTAGGAGCTGAAATAATGATATGCTACTACACAGGCCCAAGACTGACTACAGGGTGGCACACACATAGGTAGATCCAAATAGCACTGCAAAAGGCAATGCAAGGAATTTGAAAATTGATTTGGAATGGACATGGGAACAATAGCCCACAGAAGGAAAATTGGGACTTGTGAACTGAACTCAACCAATTCAACTGCCTGCTTAAACAAAAATATCAACATTCTCCATGGGATTTAAAAAAGACCCAAAGTTTAAAATGTCCAGGATATAAAGCAAAATTATGAAACAAATAATCAGGAAAATCTCAACTCATATGGGAAAAGAAAATGAACTGATGGAATGCCAACATGACACAGATGTTGGAATAATCTTACAGCAAGCAATTGTGAGCACTCCCCAAAACAAGGGGAAAATAGAAATGCTCAGCAAATAAGAAGAATATTGTACTAACTGGGGTTCTCCAGAGAAACAGAATCAAGAGAAAACTTCATTCTCCTATTCTCCCCCCTCTCTCTATTCAGTAAGAGATATGTTACAAGATATTGACTCATCAGTTATAGAGGCTGAGACATCTGACAATCTGCTGTTTGTAAACTGGAGACCAAAAAACCCTGGTGGTGTAGTTCTAAGGGATAAAGAGAAATACTACATAAGAATTAGAAGGTCAATTCATCAAAAAGTCCATAACACTCCTAAATGAGTATGCATCCAACAAATAGAATGTAAAAAAAATAAAATAAAATAAAGCAAAAACTGATGGAACTGAAATAGACAAATCCACAACAATAATTGGAGACATCACCATCACTCTCTCATAATAGTAACAAATAGAACTAGCACTGAAAAGAAATCAGCAAGATTACAAAAGAATTAACACCATTAACCAAAAAAATCTAACTAGAGACTCTACAGAACTCACTCTACCCAACAATAGAATATATCTTTTAAAGTGTACATGGAACATTCTTAAGGGATATCATACCTTAGATCATAAAACAAGCATAACAAAAATTTAAGATTGAAATCATACAAAGTAGTTTTCTGGCCATAATGGAATCAAAGAAGAAATTAACAATAGAAAGGTAACAGGAGATCTTCAAGTACTTGGAAATTAATCAGTATATTGCTAAATAATCCATAGGTCAAAAAAGTAAATGTCAAGGAAAATTAGCAAATATTTGAACTGAAAAAATGTAACATATCAAAATTTATGGAAGGTAGAGGGAAATTTACAGCATTAAATACTTTTTAGGGAAAAAAAAAGTCTCTGATCAGTAATTTAAGCTTCCACCAGAAGCAACTAGAAAAAGAAAAGTAGTTATTATAAACCAAGCCAAAGGAAGAAAATAATAAGGGTAAGATCAGGAGTCAATGAAAGAGAATACAGAAAATAAAAATAAAAAACGATCAAAAACTGGTTCTTTGAAAAAAAAACAATATGATTGATAATACCCTAAGCAAGACTGACCAAGAAAAAGAAAAAATAAACTAATTATTAATATTAGGAATGAAGGAGAAGATTATCACCTCAAGATAGTAAAACAATTATAAAAGAATGCTCTCAACAACTATGCACATAAATTTGAAAACTTAGATAAAATTGCCCCATTGACCAATTATTCAAAACACACAAATTACTAAAACTCACTCAAGATGAAATAGATAACTTGAATAGTCTTATAAGAAAATAAAATGGTCTCTATTTACAGATGACACATTTAGAATAAGCACACAGCAAGTCCTTGAAAATTCTGAAATCCAGCTAGACACATGCCGTCAGAGCTTCCATTCAGGGCCCAGGTAGTTTTCTGGGTTAGATCCTGGGTCTGTTCTATATTTGTGGTTCTCATCAATCGTTCTCCTTGGTTCTATCCTCAGGGAGGTCTTTCCTTTTCCATAGGAAATGGCTTGTGTTTGAAATTTTTTGAATAACTGAATAGTTTTTCCAGTCTGCTTCCTTCCCATAGAATGTTGGTGTCCAGATGCTTTTACATTTTGAACTGAATCAGTCCCTTTTAATCCAAGCTGATGCTCTTTGGGTATTCTATGAATCTAACTGAAACTTACTCCATGTCCCCAGTGCCACATCAATAATTCTTTTTCAGACATATGTTTCTGTACTTTGCATGGAATGACAAAGTGCCATGGAAAACACCCTTAACATCCCTAAAAATATTGTTTTGTCTAGTTGAACTGTGGGCCTACTAGGCACCAGGTTCAATCTTTCTTTCTTAATGAAGGCTTTTATAGACAACATCTCTCATTTGATTTCTCTCCCTAAAGCTGTTTCTTACTTTGAGAATCTGTTGGCTAAAGAAAAAAGCCCTAGCTGGAGAGATCTGAAATGTAAAACCTTTCTATTTTCCTCAACTCAGCAAGACTTGAATACATACTTCCTCTAAATCTTATTTGCCAACTTACATTCTTAATTCATCTCTTTTCATTTATTTTCACACACAGTCAACTGCACTTTCAACATTCTGTTGGAAATCTCCTTAAGCTAGATTCACAAGTTCATTAGGTACCAATTTCCTAACTTCCATTTTACTACAGGAATAGTCACAACATTGTTTTATGATGAAAAAAACCTGATCACTATTTTTCAAATTTCCAACAGCAGTTTCCCCAATATTTTTTCAGCATCCATTAAAATTTGTCTGCCATTCCTCCAGCTTCTGCCAGCAGCTTACTTATCACTTTTTCCAGCCCATATATCCACTGCCTAGTCTCAGAGCCCATGTCATGTATTATAGATTTTTAAGTAAAAACCCTCTTCATACTAATATATACTAATTTCTGAATGTGTTATCTGTTACTTTACAACAATTCACCTTAAAATTTAATAATTTCAGACAATAATAATGAGAGCTATTTCTACTAGTCTTGCCTATGCTCCCTCTTGTAACTGTGCTCAACTAGGTTGACTAAGAGCTGGCTTATTAGATAGAATGGCTAGGTCTCTCTTTATGTGTTCTCTCATCTTTAAGATGCTGACCTGTGTTTCTTTACTTTACAACAGAGGTTGGCAACATTCTCTAGAAGTGAGACATAGCTTTTTGATTATGTTTGTGTATGTCCCAACAGCCAAAGTATGTGATAGGCCACGCCTGAGTCAATGTGGGAAGAGACCTCACAATGCAGAATGCATTTTCTGATTTATTTCTTACAACAAAACCAACAAGCAGATGCTATTCAGTCCATTTTCACTGTTAAGGAGATTAACATACATTAAATTCACTCAGATTTGGTGTTGTGTGTGATGTGATTGATCTCCAGTAAGAGAAGAGAGAAAAAGAAGTCAGGAGATGGGGGTTTAATCTCAATTCCGTGTAACATATATGCCTTAGGAAAGACATCTGAATTTCCATATTGTAATACTCTTGCCTGAAATTTTAATTCCAACATACCCGACTTTATTGTTACTAAATTTTTTTTCCAGTGTTTCAAGATTCATTCCCCATTCCCCACACCCAGTGCTCCCCACTTTAGTTGTCCCCAGTACCCACCACCAGGCTCTCCCATCCCTCCACCCCCCTCCCTCCAAGTCCCTCAGTTTGTTTCTGTGTTCAAAGTCTCTGTTGTTTCGTTTCCCTCCCTAGATTACCCTAGTTCCCGACTTTAGAAGAGTACTGCAGTCCTATCTATAAGACGTGCACTTTGAATTCCTCTTTTAATCCTCATGACTTCATGCCACCCTGTCTCTCAAGATCTGTAGTAAGCCATAAGCTCCATGCCCTTTCCTGAATTGGCATGATTAGGGGTATGAAATAGTTTTTATTGGTATAAAGTAAATTGGTTCAACTCACAAATTAGTTTAATAATATCCTAATCAACTAAATCGTCTGCCCCAATTTCTTATTTTATAGTCAGAGCAGAAGGATACAACTTAATATCCTAAATATCATAATTTGAGTCTGGGAACAATATCAACTTGTCACTCTCAAAGCCCAGCTGAATGTGAAACTGGACGGTACACTAACTACAGCAACTGAACAGCACAAGAAATGAATTCCACATGAAAAGGGAAGGAAAGGCTGAAGGGTGAACTTAGTGTGTTGTACTTGACATCACTGTTTTATTCCACGTTTTGGAGAATGTCATGTGTTCTATTTGCCAGGCAGAAGATGAGTTGCAAATGCTTAGTTCTTTCGCTAGTGTGATAAACCTGATTATCAAAAATGTGAGGTCAGCAGAGGATTTCTTAGATTTCAATAATAAAACTAGACTTAAGGCTGTCAAAAGTAGTGACTGATTAATTTCCACAATATTTATTTTTTCAGAAGTCTTATTTACTATATGTAATATTCCATAGAAGACTCACTGTTTGGCAATTTAAATAAAAGTTTTAGAATAAATTAAATCTGGTATCTCTCCATCTCCATACTTTTATATTCCTACTTAGCAAAGGAACTATATATTTTGCTTCAATTTCATAGAAGTTAATTTCAGGCCTTCTTTACATCAAAGGCAATTTCAGCTTTCCCGATGCTTGCTAATATTTACTTTAGAAAGGAAAAAAAATCTATCTGGTTATTTATCTATCATCTACAGACTTGGAAGCCAATGTACTTCCTTTTTTATGGGTTGCTTTATCAAATATTAAAGAACAAATAGAGGGTACATTGTTTCAACAACTAAATCCCAATAATGATAGAGTATTTATTCATATTTCAGTAGTTATACTTGCATCCATGCTATCAAAGCCCCTGGTATATTTTTAAGGAATCTTTTTTGCTTCAAACTGTGTATCAGTAGCTACGTTGGGTCAGCAAGAACAATACAAAGGAGGGTCTAGGATTATGTTTACAATGTCAGGTTTTTATCAGATTTACACATTGGTGATGATAAATTTCATATGTTGGGCTACATGAGACGGGGAAAGGCAGGGGAACTTCATCATTGCACAGCATTGTCAGACAGGATAAAGATGTGAAATCTAACCAGAGGTTGTTTATTAGAAACACATATAAAATTTACATATTCTCACAGAACAGATTTCAGTAGAAGAAACGGGGGAAAGGGTTTACCAGTCAAACATTATGCAAAACATGTCAGACAAAATTAACTTTAAAGGAAAGAGCATTACTTGATATTCTCCAAGAAGACAAAATTTCAAAATGAAGTAACGGAATGTTTCAAGTGTCTCCTATGAGCCAGGATTCTTTTCATTTGTGTACTATTTTGTAAAGACAAATGGATTTTTGTGTGTGTGTGCTTTCTAAGTGGAATTAATTCCTAGTAAGTTTATAGGGCTTCTTGTCAGAAACAGTGATATTTCATATGAACTCCTTTAATTTAGATAATCAAATTTCAGTGGTCCCATATCCTGTCTCAATTTTCAGTATATGAATTATCAATATTACTCAAAATCTTGGTTTCCTTCTGTTATGTAATATGCTAAGGTGGCATGGGCCCAAGGAATAAAATTGTATTCTAATTGCCTACATGTTTACAGGATTGGTCAGTTAAATATGCCATCAAATATTTAGGGAGACTGTTTTGTAACAAATAGAAACATTTGTTTTACAGTATTGTGTTAAGCATTTTTTTTTAAGGGAAGAATATATATAAACTTGGACATTGGATCAGCAACACCATTAGTATAAGAGAGCTAGCTGTTGCACTCTGTACTATTTCATGAGCCTAGGGAATTTAGAATATTCTGACATGGCCCAAGCTGAGGGCTCCAGAGTTAGTTTTCTATTTTGTCATCCAACAAATTAACAACTTGGAGTGATAACACAGTTTTGAGCCCAAGGGAGTCAAAGCTATGAGAGCGCCAAAGAACTCACTGATTCTGAGAAATCAAATGTAAATGAATGTATCATCTCCAGACCCACTCCCTGGAGACATATGGTGATGAGGATAATGATGATGATGATGATTTTTTATATCAGGGAAGACTCACAAGATTGGGACAACACCAAGAGAGTGAAACACCACTTTTGAAGAAAGGAATACCTAAAACATATTAGCTGTCATTTTTATCACCCTTACATTGTATTTATGAACATCAGGATATTTTTGCCCAGAGATGGTTCTATAAATCAAATAAAACAAAATTTCTTTTGTTTTTAGCGATAGTCCTTTTCACATGTTGTTTATATATGACCAACAGTGAGATGAGATTTAAGGAAGTTGTTCTCTCTTATTGCCCTGAGACCACCTCAGTGTAAATTTAGAGATATTTTCCAGATTTAGAAATGCTTAGAAGTAAATATAAAGGCATGAGGCCTGGCAGTAAGAGCATTCATATTTCCTTCTTTCATTAAAAACAAATTTAAAATCTTCATTTGGATTTTACTATAGAACTGTGCTAGTTTTATAGTAAAATACAATGCTAACACCAACTGTGGCAGTGATTTATACAGATTTTTTATATATTTATAAAAAAATAAAAATGCTATTGATATTCTGCTATATTTACAATGCTACATTTATATACATGCAAATATACCTCAATATTAATGATAAAGTCTTATGGGTTTTAAAGAGGCATATTTCCTCCCATTTATCCATCTGTATATTCACAACCATAAGGTAAGTTTTCATAAGCAATGTTTAGATTTGTGAAGGAAAAAAATGAGTATTTCCAATACGTTATCTCTTTCCTTTCCTCCTTTCCAGCTTTGGGAGACACAAAAGCACATAGAATTTCACGCACAAATTAAGGTTTGTAAGACTTGTGATCCATTCGCATATACCAAATGAGTTGACTCTAATAGGTCAGAAGAATTTAGAGCAAAGTAATGTACTTGCATTGTAAAACACTGAATAAAAGCGATCCTCTGCAGAAACACATATACCCATGATATAAGAAACATGTTTCTTAAAAGTAGCATTTTAACTATCCTGTATAACCCTAAGAATGAATCACCAATGAATACTTTTATGGTGCAACTATCAATAAAGTCTCTCATCTAGCCAAAAACAACAAAAACAAAAAGATGGAAAATCATATAAGCTAGTGAGTGTGAAATAAGAAGATATTTACATATCTTGAATTCCTTCTTGTTTCTACTCAAAGATAATGATTATAAGAGAATATCTGAATCCACCCATATTATTGAATACCTCTTAAAATTATGTAGCCCTGACTTCATGGGTACCTGAGACTTTGGCCTATTTCCAAGAAAGTACTTGAACCATAATCTTTTAGAGCAGAAAAGTAGAGAAAGGCACTTTCAAGTCGGTATCTGTACTCCAATTTGCCAATAGGACTTCTCCTCTGTGACTATTTATATTCTTAATTCCTAATCAAGCCTAAAAAAAAACAAAACAACTCATCTTTTTGACATTAGCTAAATGATTTAAAAGCTGCAGTTATATATCTGAAATGCTTATAAATAATCATCTTTTGGATAAAGGTAACAGCACATAGTCTTCTAAGGACTTGTTTTGGGTTTAGAGTTTTGAAAAGACTGGACCAGTAGGTCTTTCCACACCATTTCAAGTTTTCTTGACTGTGCACCTTCAGTCTAAAAAGGCCCAGCACTTCTTCCTCATCAGTTTTATTCAGCAACATGGCGACAACATGGTTTCAAGGGTAATTTTCAATTATACCAGATCTGTCAATTCTGAGTCATTGAGATTATACAAAATTGGACTTGGCTTCTTTTCAAGTTTCACATTCATCACATAATCAGGATATAAAGCTTTTCATACAGAGGAGGTGGCATCCAAAGGAAGGAATGTGCTTAAATAATACACACTACCCAATTTTACAGGGGTCCTTTTATATTCAAATGATATTAAGCACACTGTCATGTTAAATTAAAAACATTTTAGATCTAAAAATATACTGTTGAAACAAATGAGATAGTGAGAAACAAGACCAAAATCTATTTTTATAAAATACAGTCTATAATTTCAGATACAAAAATGCTACATACATCCATACTTAGATATTTTCTAAATTATAATCTGAGATTTTATTTTTAAATTTATCTCTAATAAATTTCCTATTTAGTATTTTTAGAGTTTAAATCTCTATTGAATCTTTATGTTTCCTTTCTAAACCTGGAACTGAGCAAAAATATAATTCTAAAACAAGATTCCTGACTTCACAGAAATGTGTCTTTAGATAATCTTTCTCCTTAAAAATTAGAACCAATTTCCTTAAAACTGTACTTCCTCTTTTTGACTGAGCATTGAGTAGAAAAACTCATGATCTGGATTTCATTTTCATTTTCTTCTGGTTTTTGTATTCTTTTATGCTATTTTGACATCACTATTATATTTTATCAAACCTTCTCTCAAAACAAGTTGCCATTGTATGTTGCTCACAGGTATGTTATTGAAATATAACCTAAAGGAAGAGATTAAGCTTCTTGCTTCAATTTCCCTTAAGCATCAGTGATAATTTCACTCATAACAATTGCCAGATTCCTATTTTTTATTCTGGATTCCTAATTATATAGGACAATTTAGGGTAATTCAAGAGTGTTTCAGAATCACCTACTGCCAAGATTCTGGAAAATGTCTTTCACAAAACAGAATGTTAATGCTCTAAGGACTCTATTGTATCTGCACCGACATGTTCTGTGCACTTTTATGGAATGAGAAGGAAAAGGGTTAGGTTCATCATAACTAACACTGTAATGCCACTATGTGCTGACACTCTGCCAGTCAAGAAACACTGAGAGTCTATTTTGTTTCGATTTCTAGCTATATATATTTGTATATTATACATTTCTAAAGATAACTAGTATAAACTCAGGAGGATCAGTTTGATATATATTTAGGTGTATGGTGTTGTACAGATCTTATGGAAGTACTACAGTCCATGAATGTCTGCATCTAAATGATTAGAGGAAATAATGTTTCTTAAGAATTGCTGAAATGAGAATGATTCAATAGATGCTTTAATTCTTAAATATCTCTTTATTTTAAACTGAACTCTTATAGGGAGCTATAAATAAGATCAACTTCTGGTCTATTTCACAAAATAGCAAGTTTTATCCTGTTATCACGCTTGATACTTTAAAAACTCTTGACCTTATCCTCATCTGCAATGAAATATTTTGACATATACATTTGTTTCTGGCTAAATCAGTAGCCAGTTGTAATAACCAGCATGTGCACACATGCACACACACATAGACACACACACAAAGATGACAGTAAAATAAAAAGGCCTAATAAAGAATATGTTAACAAACTTCATTACAGAGAGGTGGCCAAGAAGGAAAGTCATGATTCCCTTTTCCATTTTATAAAACTGAGCACAAGGAATATTGTGCAAGGCTACAAAGTTTTCTTTTCCATTTGTACCATTTTTTGGTGGAAGTAGGATTGATTCTCTTTCTTTTCTTTCTTTTCTTTTCTCCTTTCTTGTCTTTTCTTTCTTTCGTTTCTTTCTTTTTCTTTCTTTTTTCTTTCCTTCCTTCCTCCCCACCCTCCCTCCTTCCTTCCCTCCGTCTCTTTCTTTTCTTCATAAGCATCTACAAACTCTAAATGTAGGCAAATAAGAACTATGAGACCAGTGAATTCCTTTTAGCTACTTCTGCTATGCTAATCAGGTGAGAGAAATCTGGGTTTCATATTAGAGCCCTTCTAAATGGTTTAATTCCTTTACAGCTACCATTAGCTGTCAGCTTCACCGTGGATATTGTCCATGTGCACTTTGAGGTAGTCATTCCTTGTAAACTTCTTATGGCAAAACTGGCATTCTGCCAGTGGACGATTGGGATTGTGAGTCATCTTGTGTCGGATCAGCATTTTCTTTAGGCTAAAAGCCAAGTCACAAACCTAGAAAAGATCCAAAGATACCAATCATATTACACTGAAAAACCTGAAGATATGCCAATTTATCATTTATACAATATACATTATGCACAGTCCTATTATCAAGTATGTACCAATGGGCATAAAAACAAAAGCTACTTGAAATAAATGGAATTTAACATACCAACTAAAGAGTAGAGAAAATTAATTATAGTTCCCAAAAGCTGTCTGCATTTAATGTGTATGTCCTTTATACCATAACCACCTCCCTCCCCTTCTGCTACTATATTTAAACATGTCTAGAGAAACAACTCCTCAGGAACAATGCTTTTCTTCCCATGATGGAGTGTATTGACAATTTCATATTAAACCTCTTAAACAAAATACCTAATGGCCCAGAGGGCATCTCTCCATATGACTAAATAGCACAAGACATGTCTCACCAGTGATCCCTTCAGTTTACTCCCATTTATGAAGTAACAGGTTAATACTGCTTTAAGCATCCTAAGTGGAAGCTTTTTACCCACAATTTTAATTCTTGATTTTTTTTTTAAAGATTTTATTTATTTATTTGACAGAGAGAAACACAGCCAGAGAGGGAACACCAGCAGGGGTAGTGAGAGAGGGAGAAGCAGGGTTCCCACTGAGCAGGGAGCCTGATGCGGGGCTCAGTCCGGGACTGCAGGGTCATGACCTGAGCCAAAGGCAGATGCTTAACGACTGAGCCACCCAGGCGCCCCTATAATTCTTGATTTCTTATTATATACATTCATTTAACTAAGCCATCTAACATGTTTACTTCATATAAACTCTGCCATATTGCCATCTGGCCCAATAGACATTAACATTCCAATAGTTAAAGACATTAAATTACCACAGAAGACATAAGGTCTTCCTGCCTCAGTACTTCCCCACTTCTCCTGAGGTAGCTTCCTCTCATTGGTTCCTCGGGGAAGCCTGTATGATCTGTCTGCCAGAAGTGCTCCGTTAATTGCTTTCATAGTAGCTTTTACTTTACCTTTATAACACCCACCCTGAATGTAATTACTTATTAGGTGATTTTTTTTTTTTTTACATCTGTCTCCTTACCCGTTTAAGAAACATTACGGCAAGAATAGTCATTCCATAAATATTTGTTGACTTAAAGAAAGAAAGAAAGGTAGATAAAAGTCTTATGAGCAATGTAAGTACACCAAAGGCTGTGGAATAATTCCAGAGAAATCGAAGAAGGTAACTATAGAAATTATTTTCAAGTAAAAGAAACCCTAAGCTTCCAAATGGCCTTACAAGTATAATCAAAATTTATTATCATAAATAAAACAGAGTTATAATGTATCCCCTATTTTTTATTTCCCTGGCTCCTTCTCTAAGACCCATGTAATGAACAATAGATACCAAATCCTTCATTGGCTTCCCATTGAAAGTAGACTCAAAATAAATTCCTTACCATGGTTAAAAGGCCCATCAGTTTGCTCTCCAACTTCACCTGCATCCCTTCTTTCTCACGATGCCCCAGCTCCACCTGCCTTCTTCTCTAATACCCAGACTTGTTCCCTCCTACAGGCCATGATTTATACTGTTCCCTGAACCCGGAATGTTCTCTTCCCCATGCCTGACTCCTTCTCATCTTTCAGGTTACTTAGAGTTATTTTCTCAGAGAATTCTTCCCTTAGTATTCTTTTATGCCTCAGCCTTCTCCTTTTTAAAAATTGTTCCTCTTTATCACAGAATGCAATCAGGTATTTATTCAGGTTTATCTGCTCAATGTCTATAACCCACAGGGATAGGAGTTCTGTGAGCACAGGGGACATAGTGTCTAGTTTACTGTCTTAATTCAGTGTTTGGCACAGGGACTAAGTTGAAGGGCTAACATCAGCTTACATTATGTGTCAGGGACCATTTTTTGCAACTTATAAACATTGACTTGTGATATCCTCACCTCACCCTTTTAGGCAGATACTAGTACTACGAACTTCATTTCACAGAAAGAGACTGATGCAGTCACTTCAGTGCCTCAAGCTGGTTGCCCAAGGTCACAGAACTAGAAAGTGGTTTCCAGGACTTAAACCCATGCAGTCTGTGTTCAGAGTCTTTACAAGCCCAAGGACAGACTATTATTAAAGGTTCGAACTTCAAACAAAGATATGTGAGCGACTGTACTTTTTCCATTTGCCTGACTGACACCATTTTTAAGAAATGAAAACCTCTTTGAAAAAATAAAGGAGGTTATCAGACAGTTCAGCTCACCAGTGTGTTGTGAGGGGTACAAGTCAAGTTCATTTACATGGTCACCATGGAAAATTACAGCAGCAGCAAGCTGGAGAAATGGAAGGAAGTTGAGCACGATCCTGAAGTCATTGATAATGGCTCTGAATTAAGGAGTCCTAGAAGCTCCACACAGGAGCTGGGATGAGAACCTAGTGGATTTTTGAATGAGGGCCAGGTAGAGGATTAAATGTCAGTAGAGAGTAGCTGATGTCACAGTTGTGAAAGTGACTACCTACATTAAAAGCCATGTTTTCATGAACCTAAATGTCGTCATTAAGAGACTTCAAGCTGATGTTCTATATAAATCAGTCAAATGCAAGGAAATTCATGGTTATTTTAAAATTATGGGAGTGCAGGAAAGAATTCAAATAGTGCAACAGGGACGCCTCACTTTCTTTATTGCCACCTTAAGTTCTTAGCCAACCCTCCCACCTAGTCCAAATTAGTATTAATTCACCTGCCAAAGAATAGGAAAATAGTTATTCTTTTTCTAGGCTGGCAATAAACTGATTTTGTGAAAGAACATTTTTATCAAAGTACCTTAAGAGATAATATTAGAATTCTATACAAACATCTTCAGTTAACATTTATCTGTCACATACAATGTGCCTTGCCCTTCAGTTAGAAACAGAATGGCAAAGATAACTTTGTCCTGTCCTGTGGAATCCACAGTCTTAAAAACAAATATTTTTGATGCCATGAACATACTGCTCAGGAGAAGGAACAGAGGAGAGGACAATCAAGGCTTCCTGGATGTATGGGAGTTTTCATGTTGTAAGGCAGGGAATGATATCCCAGGGAAAGGGAAGAGGACATGCAAAGGGGGATAAGGAGCAAGGCCCATGTAGGGAGGTAAAAACAGTTCACTGAGACTGAGGAAATAGATTATTAGAGCAAAAATTGATATAAATAAATAAAAGAACTTGAAAAATAAGTTAGAGCTGAAGGCTGGAGCCAAACCCTGGAGATCCTGGTAATCATAACAAGACACTAGAGGTATCATCTGCAAGTAGTGGGGATTCATTAAAGGATTCTAAATAGAGAAAAAAACTAAAATATCATTTAGTCACCAAGCTGAGAGTATGAAATTGGAATCACCACAGTAAATTATTATTATAAAGTTCTTCTACTCTAAGCCAGAAATGATTTGGATATGAACTAAGCTAGCGCTTACTGATCCATTGATTGACGCTTTAAAAAATATTCACTAAATGTTTCTTATATGCCAGGCAATGTTCTAGACCTGGGACACAACCGTGAACAATAAAGAAAAAAGCTCTGTTGTCATGGAACTTATAACTAATGATAAATAATTAAACAAACAAATATGCAATATTTCAGGTAGATGTAAGTACCATGAAGGAGAAGAAAAATATGGGGTGAGGGTCAAGAAAGTAATGGAAATAAGAAAGAGAAGAATTCGAGCAAATAATTGAAATAAGTACAGGAGAAGGCTATAAAAATACCTGAGAAGGGTATGCCACTCCAAGGAGGGAGGGAAAAAAAAATACAGAAAGAAAAAAAAAAACCTATTTATTGGAATATACTTAAAGTGTCTGAAAAACAGCAAGAATGAGGTGGATGGTGGTGGTGAGGTCAGAGTGATAGGGGCAAGAGGGTGGGGGTGCAGATCTGTAGGGACTTTCAGACCATGGTAGACCTTTGGTTTTCACTCTAAATAGGAAGGACAGTCATTGCAGGGTTTGAGAAAAGGAGTGAAATATAATACATATACTATCTACATCTGAAATATACAAAATCTAACTCAGGTTCTAGAAAGATTACTCTGGGTGGCCAGCTCAGGACAGACTGGGAGGAGCAAAGATCGAAAACAATAAATTAAGAAACAACTGCATTACTGCAGGAGACTAAGATGGTAGCTGGGGAGATGTGAAAAGTGTTCAGATTCTCAAGTTATTTTAAATGTAGAGCCAGTTGGATTTGCTATTGTATTGGAGGTAGGGGTGAAAAAAAGAGAGGAGTGAAGGTGGCAATGGGAATTTAAAGAAGATAATGAGTTTGAGAAATGTGTAGAAGGAAAGATTCAGGAATTACTGGGACTGAATGGGAGCTAGTTGGGTTTGAACCCTAGAATCCTGACTTGGCCAGTTATAAGAGGTACAGAAGAGGTATGTCACTCAACTTCACTGGGCCTCAGTTGCTTCACAGAGGTGGAGATAATACCTGGGTATTTCTGGAGTATAGTTAAGATCAAAGAGAATATATATAAACTGGATCACTGATGTCTTTCCCACAATAGAAACTCAACTAGATGATGTTACTGGTCATGCTTAGGGGAAAAGTGTCTGGCACGAGTCTCAGAATTTTGCTTTGGGCTACCTGGAGATGGTGGAGCCCTCCGAAAGATGTACAGGTAAAGGGAATGTGCTGAGTGACTAAGAAGGCTGGGGATATACTGATTTCAGTCTGGAATATAGGAGAAATCTCTTACAGACACCTTCAAAATATCTGCTTAGAGTTCAGAAGAAAAATCTAGACAGGAGAAAGAGAGATTTGGAAGTGCTCACCACAGGGATAGTAGCAAAGATACTAGAAGCTTAATACCTATGGCATGCTGGGGGAGCTGCGCAGCATGGGAGGACTGCATCTAAAGGGCTAGTGTTGATACTGAAGTGGCATTTGAGTAAAATTATAAAGAACTGAGATCAACATATATCAGTTTTTTCCTTACAATTTTGCTCAAATGCCACTCAAATGTCGTGTGTGTGTGTGTGTGTGTGTGTGCATAAATGCCAGGCAGGCAGTGAGAACAAAGGATAGAGAGGACTTTCCATGCACAGGAAGTGCTGCATGACGCCACATGGAACAAGGGACAGAGAGATGCAGAACAGCATCACTTGCTTCAGGAAACTCAGTGTTCATACAAATAAAATGCAGATTACTGATGGATAAGAGATTATTAAGATTTTAATAGTAAGAATTGGCAAAAATCAAAATAACTTTTTAATCAAGATTTTACCCTTGGTTGTGAGACACTATCACAGAGAAACACACAATTAGGTTTACTTTGAGATGGTCACATTGGGACATTACTATGGCCCCTGAGAATTAAAAAGAATTTTAAGAGAATACTATGACTATATGCCAAAGAATTAGATAGCTCAGGTGAAATGAACAAGTTCCTAGAAGCATATAGATAACCAAAACTGATTCAAGAAGAAACAGAAAAACTCCAGAGACCAGTAACAAGTAAAGAGATTGTATCAAAAAACAAAACAACCAATCCACCAAACAAACAAAAACTTCCCAAAAAAGAAAAGTCCAGAACCAGTTTCACAGATAAATTCCAACAAACATTTAAAGATGGATTAACATTAATCCCCTCAAATTATCCCAAATAACAAAAATTTATTCTGTAAGACCAGCATTACCTTAATACCAAAGCCAGATAAAAATACTACAAGAAAAGAAAACTATAGGTCAATATCCTTTTTGAATATAGATGCAAAAATCTTCAAACAAACAAAAAACAAAAAACTTCAACAAGCCAAATTCAAAGGTATACTAAAAGGATTACAAGTCATGACCAAATGAGATTTATCCAGACTGCAATAGTAGTTCAACATAATAAAATCAAACAATGTAATACACCACATTAACAGAACAAAAGATAAAAAAAAATTATCATCTCACTTGATGAAGGAAAGCCTTTGACAAAATCCAACACCCTTCTTGATAAAAATATTGAAAACTAGGATAGAAAGGAGTTTCCTCAACATAATAAAGGGTATTTAGAAAAAACTCACAGCTAACATCACATTGAATGGTGAAAACCTAAAAACTAATGCAAAAGAATGGACCCCTACTTCACACTACATTCAAAACTTAAACAGATTAAAGATCTAAATGTGGGAGCTAAAACTATCAAACTCTTAGAAAGAAACAGGAGAGTAAATCTTCATGACTTTGAAATTGACGATTCTTAGATCTGACACCAAAAGCATGTTGAGAAAAAAGAAAAAAAAAACAAAAACAAAAACCAACAGATAAGTTGGATTTCAACACTGAAAACGTTTTATTTTATTTTTTTTAAGATTTTGGTTTTTTTAAGAAATCTCTGCATCCAACATAGGGCTCAAACTTACAACCGCCAGATCAAGAGTTGCACGCTCTACCGAAGGACCCAGCCAGGAGCCCCAACATGAAAAGTTTTGTGCATCAAATGATATTATTAAAAAAGTGAAAAGATAACTTATGGAATCTAGAATATACATATGTATATCTAAAATATACAAAGAACTCTTAAATTCAACAACAAAAAGACAAATAACATTTAAAAATGAGAAGACTTGAAGAGATATTTCTTCAGAGAAGATTCAAATGCCAATATATAGTATATATAGAAAAATGCTCAATATTATTAATCCTTTAGGAATTTCAAATCAAAACCACAATGAGATATCACTTCACATGCCCTAAGGGGACTATAATTTAAAAAACAGAAAATTACAAGTGTTGACAAAAATGTGGAAAAATTGGTATTCTCAGGCATTGCTGTTGGGAATATAAAATGTGCAGCTATGTGAACAACAGTAGAGCAGTTCCTTGAACAATCAAACAGAATCACCATATGACACAGCAATTCTACTCCTACTTATATGAGAATTTAAAACGGGTAAATACCTGTATGCACATGTTTGTCTCAGAGCAATTCAGAACAGCCAAAAGGGAGAAACAACCCAAATATGCATCAGTTATGAATAGGTAAGCCAATTGTGGTATATACATACAGTGGAATATCACTCAACCACAAAAGGGAATGATGCACTGATACATGCTACAATGTACATACACCCTGAAAACATTATGCTAAGTTAAAGACGCCATTCACCAAAAAAAAAAAAAAAAAAGCCAGTCACAAAGGTCACATCCACAACAGGTCACCTATTGAGATGAAAGAAGATTGGTATTTGTCAGGGTCTTCAGAGAGTAGGGAATAACTCCTTAATGGGTATGGAATGTTATTTTGGGGACACTAATGTCTGGGCATGAAATAGAGGTGACGGTTGCACAGCATTGTTAATGTACCCAATGCCAAAGAACTGTTCACTTTAAAATTACTGATTCTATTTTATGTGAATTTTATCTCAATTAAAAAAAACCAAACAAACATTACCTTGGCTGGGTGGAAAACACATACACTGGAGATTGAGTATAATAAAACACACAGGGAGGGTCCAGGCTATGCACTGCAAGGGGGACTAGAAACTGAGAGGGAGTAATAGATTTGAGTGCTATTTAGGAAGAAGAAAGACTCGGAATGGATGAGAAAGGATGACGTCTATCCAGAATGACTAGGTTAAGAGGATAAGATTTTGGAACAAAGACAACCAGTTGTCTCTCCAGAGCAGGCTGCATTTCAGGGAGGTTCTGGAGGCCCTAGATCTCTACTCAATGGACCAGTGTGAGCCACATATAAGGATCAGAGAGTTTTGAAAATAGGATAGAAATAGATGAGATGGAAGTAAATAGAAAAAATCATGCTTGTAACATTACAGTCTGTTTTTTATTTATTTATTTATTTATTTATTTATTTATTTATTTATTATTACATTATTTTATTTTTGTTTTTTTTTTAAATAATAATCATGGTCCAGTTTATCTTAGGAAGTAGTCAATAAAACTATTTAGCGTAAATGAAAGTTGAGTTGAAGGTGATGGTAGGAAGATGTCTGTACACAGTTAATATTTAATTCCTATGTCTTATTAGTTATTCATGTAGCTGTACCATGTAATCTACACGGGTTTTGCCTATATGAAAACATTTCCAATAAAAGCACCAATGAATTAAAGCAATCAAAATTATAAGGCTGGGGCTGTACCTCTGGTTCAGGATAGAGCTCTACACATGTACATTTCTTTCTCTACATATACTTCTTGCCTTAAAGAAGTTCACTGTTCATATAGGTATTTTTATGAGTAGGCCCACTGGGAGTACACTGTTGCCTTAACCTTACCATCAAAGTTTTATGGAAGGACAAGGAAAACATCTTGTGTTTGTGAGTTTCCTTTCATGTGGACTGCTTACACCATACTTTATCTACTGGGATATGCCAATGGGACAAAGTGCTCGAGTTTCCCTCCATATTTAAAGAGAATTCTCTACTGTGCATTTTTACACACTACAACTTTAATGTTTCTTCTTCTCCTGAGGTACATTAATACTCTTCTTGCTATTCTTGTGTTAGAAATTAGCATCCAAAAAAAAAAGAAGAAAGAAGCATCCAAGTATTGCCCCTAACACCTGTGTCAATCTTCTGTCAACAGTCATACATAGAATCGTAACACTGTTCATCGAGAAACCAATTTTTTTCCTTAATTAATTAACATTCAGATTAATTTTACTGACAGTAGTAATCTTTTTCCTTTCACAAATAGTGTAAACAACTGTTGAAAATTTCATTTCAATTCAAATGTTATAAGCAGAAAATCTAAACAATTAGCAATATTATTGAAACAAAGGAGTTTGTTCATGTTTTAGAAATTCATGGTTAGGCTCTAACAAGATAAATAATATACATGACCAGTCAAATCTCTGCTTTAAGTATCATGAACCTGCCAAAGATCTGGGTAGACACATGAAAGTTGCCTTGACTCATCATGCACTTAAACCTTGAAAGAACAACTCAACTGCAATAAGGGTGCAAGTATGCCTTAAAGAAAAATCAGACTTTATTTGCTGCCAGGAAACTAGGATGAATAAAATTACTTCAAAGTGGCTATATGGATTATGCAATCAAAAGATACAAGAGGCACAAGACTTTAACAAAAAGACCAGCACTGCAAAACATACACATACACACTCATACATACACACATGATGTAGATGCAAGCACGTCTGTTACTGGAGGACACTGGGGAAAGAAAAGAAACCAAACTCACATCACACTGAAAAGGCTTTTCTCCAGTGTGCGTCCTCTTGTGCTCATCCAGGCCTCGCTTCTGGCTGAAGGCTTTGCCGCACTCTGAGCACTTGTATGGCTTCTCCTGCAGTCAATGGAAAGAGAGCGCCATGAATTTGAGTGAACTTAGAGCCTTCCCGACTAAGCTGTATGTGGTGGGGGGAGGGGGGCAAATGGGGGAGGGCGGGTGGTATTTTATCTAGTTCTGTAGGGTGCCTTGACAAATCCAGAGGGGTACTGTGAGTTATTCCAAATATTCGTGAGAAACAGCACTACTCCACATCTGCTGGACAAACTGAACTCCTTGCTCATGACAGTTCACAGTTCTAGCATCTGATTGTACAATAGTTCTTTTAATTACATCATACCTTTGCAAGGCTGGGTTCTGAATGATTGGCATAATCTAAACAACTAAACTCGGGTTTTCTTCTGGTCTTGGCAGATCACAAAAATTTACTGAGATACCATGGGCATCAAGGACCAAGAGAGTTTGGGACCCCTGATCTAGATGGTGCAAAATGTTTACTGTCTCAGAGGAATTCCTGGTAATAAAAACTTCAGAACAAAATTGTCATCAGATTTTGGGGGTAAGTTTAAGAAGATGTGGTATATATACACAATGGAATATTATGCAGCCATCAAAAAATGAAATCTTGCTATTTGCAATGACATGGATGGAACTAGAGGGTATTATGCTAAGCGAAATAAGTCAATCAGAGAAAGACAATTATCATATGATCTCACTAGTATGTGGAATCTGAGAAACAAGACAGAGGATCATAGGGGAAGGGAGGGAAAAATGAAATAAGACAAAAACAGAGAGGGAAATAAATCATAAACACTCTTAATCTCAGGAAACAAACTGAGGGTTGCTGGAGGGGAGTGGGGTGGAGGGATGGGGTGGCTGGGTGAGGGACACTGGGGAGGTTATGTGCTATGCTGAGTGCTGTGAATTGTGTAAGACTGAAGAATCACAGACCTGCACCCCTGAAACAAATAATACATTATATGTTAATAAAAAACAAAACAAACAAAAAAACTACAGCTTAACTGTGATTTAAGTATTTTCATTTCTATTGTCTAATATTTCTTTCCTAGGTAGAATATTCTTTTATAAAATCTAAGTTACTTTTTTAAATGAGTCATTACTAAACTGTCACAGACTCCTAAGGAAAAAAAATATCTCCACAGGAAAAGAAAAAAAGTCCACATTCCTCAGCCACCTTGATACCAGGTACTTATATCACCATCCTTTTCACTTACAATGAACTGCAAAATAAATTAACACTGTTTCATTAAAACAGCCCATGGAAAAACAAAACAAAACAAAACCCGGAACAGCTGGCCATTACTAAACATAATGCACTAATAAAAAGATTTGAGGAAAAAAAAAAGATTTATTTAAAGTAAACTTGCAGAGGCACCTGGGTGGCTCGGTCATTAAACCGTCTGCCTTTGGCTCAGGTCATGATCCTAGAGGCCTGGAATCAAGCCCCACAGTGGGCTCCCCACTCAACAGAAACCTGCTTCTCCCTTTCCCACTCTCCCTCTGTTTGTGTTCCCTCTCTAGCTGTGTTTCTGTCAAATAAATAAATAAATAAATAAATAAATAAATAAATAAATAAAGTAAGTAAGTAAGTAAGTAAGTAAGTAAGTAAGTAGACTTGCAATGAAATTTTTTCCAAATACATCTTTAGAATGTTACAGTTTTTAGACAGAGGTAGTATATATGTGTGTGTGTGTGTATTTAACTTCCTATTATGTAGACAAGTCCTATGCACATTTTCTCCTTAGTATTTAAAAAAGTATCATGAGCATTTTCAGAGCCACAAAACCAAATTGACATGTGTGTGTCTACCAGCTAGCTCGTAAGGAATCAGACATCACCAGTACGTGACTCTCAATGCACCCCCCACCCCCACTCCCTGACTGCAGCACCTGTCCATGTCCTAAGAGGGCATCACTGTGCTGGACGTGGAAGTTATCATTCCCTTGCTTTTCTCTATATTTTTTACTGCACATTATGGAAGGATCTCTAAGTAAGACATAGTATTATTTTGCATTTTAAACTTATTTAAATAGTATCATACTGTATGTAAACTCTGTGAGTTCTTTTGAAATTGACTTATTTTTGCTCAACATTATCTTTCTGAGCTGCTAGTCTCCAATTTCGTTGTGAACACATGTTGTTCCTACTCATTCATTTTTAATACTGTATCATATCACATTCAATGACTATCCCCCAATTTGCCTATATACATTACCCAGTGATGGGTAGTCATGTTTTATTTTACAAATAACATTGCTCTGAACTTTTCTGTACACGTATACTTGAATGCAGGAGTGTAATCCCCTACATTATGTATAGCTAGAAGTGGGATTGTACCCTCAGCTTTTCCAGGAATGGTCAAACTCTACAGGATGGATAAACCATTTTATACTCCAACATCCCGTATATTCTTATAATTCTATTATTGTATTTTACAAATTTTGAGACTCAGAGGTGCATGATAAGTTTAAAATAGGACATTTTATCATTCTGAAGTAATCTTTATCTGTGATAATTCTTTTTACTTTAAAATAATGTGGTCTTATATGCCTTCAAAATCATTTTAAAATTAGTATTTGATGGGTGATAGAGAAATTGGGGAGATGTTGGTCAAAGGGTAGAAATTTACAGTTAGAAGATAAGTTCTGGAGACCTAATAAACAGAATTGTGATTAAGAGTGAACAAAACCATAGTATGTATTTCAAAGTTGCAAAGAAACTAGATCTTAAATGTTCTCACATCTCTGCATACACATACACACACAAAGGTAATTACATGACATGATGGAAGCTTAGCTAACACTAAGGTGCTAACCATATGGTAATATATAAATGTATCAAATCAATACCTTGCATCTTTTGAACATATATAATGTTATACATCAATTATATCTTAGTTTAAAAGAGGCAAAAATATAAATAAAATAAAATTAGTGTTTGCGTGGTATATTCATCTTTTTACTTTCAAATAGTCTATATCTTTAGGTATGAGGAGTGTCTCTATAAACAGTATCCAGCTGGGTTTTTGTAACCTACCCTTGTATGACTTTTTTAAGACAGCAAGTTTTGTTTCTTAATATTTATTAATGTTATCATTTATTAAAATGTTTACTACTATAATAAATACATTAGTATATTTATATATTAATATTTGTTATTAAGATATATTTTAATATATTTCTAACATTTTATTTCATGCATTGCTTTTATCTGCTTATCTTCTCAGTTTTTTCCCCCTATATTTTCTTGTATGTCTTGGATTGATGATATACCCCCCTGTATTATCATAGAAGTTATGGGCACTATTTCTCATAGTGGTTATCCTTAACAATTCTACCATGTACATTTCACACAGTTCAAAATTTATCTGTATGTTTTCCCTCCTACTGAATAACAAGTCCTGAAGAGTGCTCTTGTCTTACATGTTATGTGTAACAGTATTTTATTTGTGTCTTGATTTTTTTTTTCTTTTTTTTTTTTTTTTTTTTTTTTTTTTTATTGTTACTAAATTTTTTTTTCCAGTGTTTCAAGATTCATTCCCCACACCCAGTGCTCCCCGCTTTAGGTGTCCCCAGTACCCACCACCAGGCTCTCCCATCCCTCCACCCCCCTCCCTCCAAGTCCCTCAGTTTGTTTCTGTGTTCAAAATCTCTGTTGTTTCGTTTCCCTCCCTAGATTACCCTAGTTCCCATTTGCTTTCCTTCTGCCACTGTCCTCCAGTTTGCCCCTCATG